>JAOTQR010078060.1:11133-43963 GCA_025774065.1 Solanum ossicruentum
CCACCTCGGTTATCTTTATAAGCACCATCGTGATTGTAATTGTGACCTTGGTTCCCCGAAGTTTCCCTCCAATAGTCCGAAGTGGACCCATGAGGGTTATTCCAAAAACCCACCATTTGATTACTCACAAAACAAGAATCTTCATCAAAGAATGGATCTTCATGGATGGGAACCTTAGGAGGTTGGTGAGTGACCGCTTTAATACTTGCTTGGTTTTGCTTCAAAACCAAGTCTATGCTTGTGCGAAGTTCAACAAGTTGCTCCATGATCTCTTCATTCACGTTTGCTTGCTCACTGTTTATCTTGACGCACAAGAAGTCTTCATCGCACCTTGATCTCTTTGACCCCATGCTCTATTGGTTTTAACTACTTGCTCCATCTTTAAATGCAAAAGGTTGGCCAAGAAACATTCCTCCCATGATTGTGTTAGCACAATCTTGGCTATTCTCATCAAGTGTCTGACAGAAAATTCCAACCAAGGCATCATCAATAATCTTTTTATTAGGGACCATTCTCAAACATTTGGTAAATCTCTCCCATGTTCTACTAATAAAGTCACCTAGCAATTGCTCAATGTTTTTTATTTGATACTTAAGCTTCAACTTCTTAGATCTTAGGAAATATCTTTCAAAAAATACTCTGTGAAGCTCTGCCCAATTGTTTATGGTACCCGGAGAGTACTCAGATAACCACATAGCTGCATTCCCAATCAGTGAAAATGGGAACACTCTTATACCAATAACATGAAGAGAAAGATTTTGTGTCCCCATGACACACTTACAAACAAACACCACACATGGAGATGACAGTGGGGATCCTTTGAAGGTAGCCCTGTGCATAATCCACGATTTTGGAGCATTTGAAGTAATCCACTTAACACCGAGAACTTGGTGTCTACCGGAAATGGAGGCAACACTATAGCCCCAATGACATCCATAGCCATGGGGTTTACACAATAGTGGTTCCATCCATAAGTATTTTCGATGAAGTCCCTAATTTGTGGCTTATTATCCCTTGGTGGTGGATTCTCCTCTCTTCCCATATCCTCATTCATATTCATATCCTCCTCAACCGCAATATCCTCATTCACTTGAGCTATTCTTCTATAGAGTCGATGGATATCCAAATTTGTCGGAGCTAAGGGATTGCCTTGGCTCCTTGTGTTAGGAATACAACCTTGCACATCTTGTAATTAAAATCAAATAGCAAAAACAAAACAAAAGTAAAATACAAGAGAGTTTAGAAATTAAAACTAGAAGTAACTAATAGTGAAATCACATGAAAACATAGTTAATTCCTCGGCAATGTTGCCATAGTATGTTCACGCTCCAATAAGAAAGCAGTCGTTGTCAGCAATTAACCTAACCAAAGGGTAAGATCGAATCCACAGGGAATACAGGGTTTGACTACGAGAATTTGTTATCAATCATTTCTAGTATCTATAACAAAAATCTCTAAATGGGGGGAGTTTGTGATTCAAGAACAAAGTAAGATAAATACTATACTACGATGCAACAAAACACTCAATTAGGGACAACTTGGTAATCGTGGTCCCAATGGTTCATTGACCAACTAATAGATAACATAACTACAATTAGATATTCGTCTGCAGGATGGTAGCTTAGGTTCTTCCAGGCCTCTTGTGAAGGTGAAGGTCAAATTTCACTAGGGTGCTTGATCGGCAACCACGGTGTGCCAACTAACCATTATCTATTGTCCCAATCAACCTTCCCTTGGTCAGTCTTGGTTGATTATATAAGAGCACATCAATTGAATCCTTTCATCTATTTCTCTTTTCCTATTTATCATTATCTTGGTCGAAATCGTGATAGTAGGTGGGATTTGGTGTTGGCCACCATAAAACAACAATTATAATGAATAGAAATAGACAATACATACAAAACCCCAATCATTGAAATGCACTAACCTAGGTCATCTCAATTCAAATACCCATGGTTCCCACAACTCCAAGATGTGGGTGCTTAGCTACTCATGGCTAAGGCAAAACCAACAAAAATGGAAATATAAGACAAGATTGAGAATTTTACCCAAATTAATGAAGATTGAAGACACCACCAATTGCATACCAAAAGCTTGATAGATTGATATTACGTACAAAGCAAGATTTGCAATCCCTAAAAATTGGGTTTTCAAGAGAAAATGACAAGATAAGCTAAAACCCTAAAAGTTATCTTGAGAGTATGTTCAAAGATGATGTTTTCTTCTCAATTTCGAATCTCCTTCAATATAACCCTAAGTTAAACTATTTATAGTGTGTACAAAATAACCCTAAAAATTATACAAAAAAGACAGCTGGCAACTGGCAACTGGTATGCCTCGCAGGTATGACTCGTAAGGGGACGTACGAGTCATAATTAGGGTCTTGTGTCAGCTTCTTGCCATACTCTATTTAACTAGTACAACCCACTGGTATGAGTCATATCTTGTGTTACGACTCGTATGCTCCTCTCGTAGCCTAGGAACTCAGTTCTTGATCCAAAGTTTGGGCTCTCTGATTCCTTCTATGAGCATACCTATATGAGTCGCAGTGAGACCTATGACTCATAGGGTTAAAATCTACTTAGGCGATTTTTGATTTTTGATCTCTATTTCTTGTTACGATAGTACCCCACAACTCATATCTTGGGCTATGAATCATAGGTGAACACATATATCCAATGCTTTAGCAAAATCTTTAGTTTTTCTCCAAAATCGCATCAACCTAACTTTCCTGCAAGAACAGCCAAAAACACATAAAAAAACATAAAAATTCGCATTAAGAACTGACAAAATTCCTTGTTGTAGGTATCAAATGTGCTATAATTTGACAATACATCAGCTGGTTATTACTAGAGATTTGTGAATGGGTCCTCTTTTATTGTTTCTCTTTAGACTATGTTAACCCAAAAAAAGGCTAAACTTGTGTGGACCGATGAGTGTGGAAGGACTTTCCAAACGTTGAAGGATAAGCTTGGGTCCGCTCTTATCTTATCACTACCAGAAGGGTCAAAGGGATTTGTTGTTTATTATGATGCCTAAAGAATTGGCATGCGTTGTGGTCTGATGCAAAATGGCAAAGTGATAGCCCATGCTTCTAGACAACTTAAGGTGTATGAAAAGAATTATCCTACCCATGATTTTAAATTGGCTGCCGTGGTAATTGCTTTGAAAAATTTGGCATCATTATTTGTATAGGGTGTGTCACAACCCAAGCCCTGAGCCTAGACGTGACCGGTTAATGCGAAATGTGAAGGAACTCCAAATAAGCCCCACAACATATCATTACACATCATTGGTCGCCGAAGCAATTATTATGACAATAAGAGATAAATTTAAATAAGGGGAAATTGGGACTAAGGATAAACTTCCATATCATAAACATCAAGAGTCAATCAATTCAAGCTTATAGCAAAGATACATAACATGTTCAACAACACCTCTACTACATAGATAAGAGCGGGAGCCAAGAAAAAGCAACCGGGCTCACCCTCATAGTCAATACATAAGTTAAAGAGAGGAAGTCTTGATAAATAGCAATAGACCATAAGTAATGTCCTCAGAGTAGAGGACTCACCAATAAGCTTTATAGAAGTTGTATTATCCACGTGGAAAAGGGTGATCAAGCGGTAGACTGGTTCCTACATGGTGACATCATGTAGGCATAGAGAATACGTTAGTACCTTTGAATGTACTAAGTATGTAGGATGCAATGCAATAAGAGGTAGGTATTATATATAAAATGCATAATCATAAGCAATGAATAGCATACTAACAATATGGCATGTATGAGTGATGCTTGATGTAAAAGCATGCTTATTCATATCATAATACAAGTGTAAGGAGTGACCATTATAGTGCAAGCGAAGCCCTACCACATCTTTGTATAGGCAAATGAGGTACAAACCCCTTCATGAGGTTACTGGAGTACAAACCCCCCGAGGTTGATGGAGTGCAAACCCACAATCAAGCTTGACAAAGAACAACCCCCCCCATGAAGGTAAACAAGGTTACCCGGTCCTACCACCCCCCGAGCTAGGCAACTAGGTTATTAACCCCTCTCATAAGTTACCTAGGCCTACAACCCCCCGAGCTAGGTTTGGTCATCCCCAACACTACATACAGATAATATCATATATATGAACACTCCTTTCATCATCATACACATACATTCCTTTTCCATCATCTACCATCACTATTTAATTAGCATATAATCATTCAACTCGTAAGACATACATTGAACCTTCAATTCCACAAGAATCCATAACAGGACATTTTATCAAACACTTAGAGGGTGTGTAATGCTAGTGTAAAACCATACAATTCAAGAGTGAAATTAGGCTAGAAAACTGAGTGTAAAGCCATCAATAGATACTTGGTAACACCCTCAAATAATATACATCAAGACACGTCATTAATTATCACAATAGACCTCAGAATCCATAGCTCCCAAACATAGTAAAACAGTTACAATTTCATAAACCGAACATAGTGTGTAGTGAATTCCATAATTTATAAGATCTATCAATAAATCAACTTTAAATCATGCAATTTTGAGTAAAAGAGCTTGGGTATCATGGGTGAAGGGAACCCATGAAAGGAACCCACATACCTTAGCTTTGGAGACGAACTTGATGAAGATTGGAGATGGAGACTTGAAGATTGAGAGGAAATTCTTTGATTCGGAGAGGGTTTAAAGACTTGAGTTTAGGAGTAAAATATTTGGCTAAGTGTTTGAATGAGTATTGAGGAATGTTTAGAATGATATAAGGGTGAAAATTGTTAAGTATAGGCATTTTCACGTTTGGGAACACTTACGCCCAAGACCTAAAAGTCTTGGACCGAAGTCAAAATTGGGTAAATTTAACACTAGTGCGGGCCCTTATCGCATTGCACCAGCAGCGTGGAAAGCTCTATCGAATTTGCATTTCGAGAATTTTGAATTCTTATAGGCTTACTCTAAAATTAGGGTTAGACCCTTGTCCCCTAAATTTTACCCGCTGAATAAGAATATAAAGTCAAATTTTTGATCTCGTGCACAGATTTTGAGATATATGGAAATTATGATTCGGAGGCATATTTTCGGGCACTATTTAGAGTCGTTACAATATCTCCCTCTTAGGAACATTTGTCCCAGATTGTCAATGTGTTGTATATGAGAGACATAAACATGACAAATTTCATACCACATTGAAATGTAGCAATGCACTTAAACATCATTTCAAAATCTTATCATAAGTGTAAAATTATCATGAACTTAGCCAATTTAAACTTGAATATATGCAATCACATAAGAGCTGAACTTAAGACTTGAGGTCCTATAAAGGACTTAGATGAATATCTTAGGCTTGACTAGAGTAGATAAGATAAGGATATCACTTTTGCATGTTCTTTTCGGCCTCTCAAGTAGCACTCTCAACTTATTGATTCCTCCAAAGGACCTTAACAAAAGCCACCTCTTTGTTTCACAATCTCTTCACTTCCCAATAATAAATCTCAATTGGAACCTCTTCATATGTCAAATTATCCTCAACAACACCTACAACATCAAGAGGTACAATGGTATTTGAATTACCCACACATTTCCTCAACATGGACACATGTAACACCAGATGAACCAATTCGATCTCACTAGGCAACCTCAACTTATAAGCTACCTTGCCAACCCTCCTCACTGCCTAAGAAAGACTAATATATCTTGGGCTCAACTTGCCCTTCTTACAAAAACAAACCACACACTTCATGGGTGAAACCTTTAGGTAGACCCAGTCACAACTTTGAATTTAAGGCCTTTTCTTTTCACATCAACATAGGATTTTGACGACTTTGGACCATCTTCAATCTTTCCCTAATCGTCCTAACCTTCTCAAGAGCCTCCATAACCAGATCTGGTCTCAATAAAGCTAAGCTCATAAACCTTAAAACATCCGACTGGTGATCTACAACATCTCCCATAGATAGTCTTAAAAGGAGCCATACCTATGCTTAGAATGATAACTATTGTTGCAGGCAAACTCAATCAATGGAAGATGATCATCCCAACTATCTTTAAGCCCCAACACACATACTCTAAGCATATCCGCAAGGGTTTGGATGGTCCTATCGGCTTGACCATCCATTTGAGGGTGGAAGGCCATAGAAAGCTTAACTCTAGTACCAAGACCGCTTTGAAAGGTCCTCCGAAAGTGTGAAGTGACTTGTGTCCCACGATCCAATATGATAAAAAATGGAACCCCAAGCAACCTTAACAAGTCATGAGTGTACAACCTTTCATAATTTTTAGTGCCAAATGTGGTCTTAACTAGTAGAAAGTGAGCTGATTTTGTCATCCTATCAACCACAACCCAAATGGAATCAAAACCCTTTCTAGTCTTGGGAAACCCAACCATAAATCCATATTTATCTCTTCCTACTTCCATGTAGGAACCTTAATTTGTTGGGTTAGGCCACCCGACCTTTGATGTTCGGCGTTGACTTGTTGACAAGTATGGCAACCAGAAACATATTTTGAAATGTCCCTCTTAATGCATCCTGACCAATACACATCCCTCAAGTCACTACACATTTTGGTGGAACCAGGGTAGAAGGAATAAGAAGAGTTATGCGCCTCCTCAACGATCTTTTATATCAAACCATCAACACATGGTACATACAACCTACCTTGATACCTAAGGGCACCATCTCTCCCTTAGGTGAAAAGATCCACCTTGCCCTCTTTCACCAAGGCCTTCAATTCTGACAAGGAGGGATCAATATCTTGTTCTTCCATCACGTCACCAACCAAACAAGACATAGAACGATTAACAACAAATGGCTGAGCTTAATAGGAGCAAGAGACTTGGAGGCAACATCCTTGCGGCTCCCTGCGTTGATATTCGAGGAAGTAGCTCTCGACACGAGGGATACACCACTATTACCATCCTCTTCCAACATAACTCCCAATCTAGCCAACTGATGCACTTCCCTAGCCATCTCCTTCTCACTTCTATCAACATGAGCTAGTCTATCTATTCACACCCTGTCATGACCCAAGCCTAGTGCCTTGACATGACACGGCGTATGGGGAACCGGAAGGGACCCAAAACAAGCATCATAGCATATCATTACACATCCTTGGTCGCGGAAGCTATATTAAACATCATTAGAAAACATGAACAAGGGGAGATGGGATGAAAGAACAAGGAGAATGTAATACTTAAGCAACATAGAGGAGTCAAAGATCATACATAAATACGTATCCAACAAACACCTCTAAATATATAGATATAGCGGAGGCCAAGACAAAGCAATTGGGCTTACCCTCAAAGTCAAATAGAACATAAGATAGTGTGTCAATACATATATAAGAGGTAAACATAAACCAAAATCCCTCGAGTGGAGGACTCACCAGCAAGCTTGGAATAGCACTAACTATCCACGTGGAAGAGGATGATCAACTTGGGTTTCGGTTCCTATATGGTGATATCACGTAGGCAAGAGTATGCGTTAGTACGTTTGAATGTACTAAGTACATGGGATGTAATGCAACAAGAGACACGCTTCACAATCAACATGTATAATGATAGGAAATAGGCAAAATATAGGAATATGTCATGTATGATCAATGCATAAGTAAAACATGCTTAGGTAAATCTGCTCATATAGAATATCATATGTGAAGATGAGACCAAGCTAGCTTTCCAAGGTATTAAACCCTTAGTAGGTTGCTGATGTTGCCACCCTATCACCTAGGTGGAGATGATTTTAAACCCTCATTCTAGGTTAGTGACGATGCCACCTCATCACTATGGTGGAGATGACTTTTAACCCTCATTCTACTTTACCCGAGCTCTTGTCCCCCAAGATTGGGCATGGTCTATGCAACACTTTATATAGGATTCATCATAGCTCTAATGCAATACCATATGTAGGAATAATCATGTAAATAAGCTCATTTCATCATCATAGCATCATTCGTATCATATCTCATGCTATAGAACTTGAGTTCCTCAATAAAATATAACCGAACATTTTATCAAATACCTTGTGGGTGTGAAATGGGGGTAAAAGAGCATGCAATTTGGAGAAGAAATCATGTATGAAAATCAGTGGTAAACCTTTAATCAGTACTTTGCAATAGACCCAAGACATTTATATCAAAACCTCTCTTAAAAACCAATATTAGATCCAAGATGTGAAGCTCAAAACATGCTTAAACAAACACACATTCATGCATTAAAATCATTGTGCAGTAAATTTCTCAATATTCAAGACCTACATGTAAAATCAACTTTAAATCATGCATTATTAAGTAAAAGAGGGTTTAGGCACCATGGGTGGAATGACCAAATGGTTCAATACCACATACCTTATCTTTTGTGAAGTTCTTGAAGAAGACTTTAATGGTGATTAGAAGCTTGAGTGAGATCCTTGAAGAAATCCTTAAGATTGGCCTTAAGTTTAGGATTTGAATTCAGGGCTAGAAGTGTGTTTAAGTGTTTGGGAAGTATTGGGGAATGTTTTAGGATCATATGAGGGTAAAATAAGGCTAAGTATAGGTGAAAATATGTTTGGGAAAACTTATGTCCAACACTTAGAAAAATTTGGGCAGACTAGGAAAAGATAGTGAAGGAAAACAACCTCTCCGACCGTCTCTAGAAATTGTACCAAGTGCAAGTTTCATAATTCAATTCCTTTGCTTGAAATTTGAGGTTAGACCCTTTTCAACCTAATTTGGACCTCTTGAACAAGAATATGAAGTCGAATTTCCAAAATTCCAAACGAATTTTTAGATATATGGAAAACAAGATTCTAGGCACTTCTGAGACACATTTTCGAGAACTTTTTGGGGTTATTTCAATATCTCCCTATTGGAAACATTCATCCCTGAATGTAGAGGAGACGTATAAGGCAAGAATAATCATGAAAAAAATCATCCCCAACATGAATGCAACATTACATTTAAAACATCACTTTCAAAATCCCATTATAAGTGTGAAATCATCATAAATTGCCAACTTAAACATGAATGACATAGGGCTGAAATGTAAGACTTGGATTCACATAGGGGACTTAGAATTAGTACCTTAGGCTTGAGTAGAGTGGAAGAGATAAGGGTACCTCTTTTGCATCTCCGCTTTGGCCTCCCAAGTAGTACTCTTGACTTGATGGTTCCTCCAAAGGACATTAGTGGATACCACCTATTTGTTCCTCAATCTCTTTACTTGCCTATCCAAGATCTGAACTAGAACCTCCTCATATGTCAAGTTAGCCTCAACAACACCCAAAAAGCCAAGAGGCACAATGGCATTAGGATCACCAAAAACTTTCTCAACATAGAAACATGGAATACCGGATGGACCAAATTCATCTCATTAGGCAACCTCAACTCATACGCCACCTTACCAATGCTCTTTACCACCTCATAAGGACCAACACACCTAGGACTCAATTTCTCTTTCTTACCAAAATGAACCACACCTTTCATTGGAGTAACCTTCAAATAAACCTAATCACCGACATTCTAGGTCTCTTCTTCTTGCAGCACCATAGGATTTTGATGACTTTGGGCTGCCCTCAACCTTTCCCTAATGATCTCAACATTCTCAAGAGCATCCATAACTAGGTCCGGCCCTAATAAGGCCACCTCTCCAACCTCAAACCAACCTACTGGTGATCTACAATGTCTCCCATAAAGAGCTTCAAAAGGACTCATACCAATGCTAGAGTGATAGTTATTGTTATAGGAAAACTCAATCAATGGAAGATGATCATACCAACTACCTTTAAGCTCCAAGACACAATTCCTAAGCATATCCTCAAGTGTTTGAATTGTCATTTTGGCTTGGCCATCTGTTTGAGGGTGGAAGGTCGTACTAAGGTGAACTTTGGTTCCAAGACCCCTTTGAAAAGATCTCAAAAAGTGTAAAGTAAATTTTTCACCACAATCTGATATAAAGGATAAGGAAACCCCATGAAACCTCACCAACTCATGGATGTACAACCTTACATACTCTTCAGCCCCAAATATAGTTTTGACAGGCAGAAAGTGAGCCGACTTCGTCATCCTATCAACTATAACACATATGGAATCAAAATCTTTTCTAGTCTTTGGCAACCCAAAAACAAAATACATATTAACTACCTCTCACTTCCAAGTATGAATCTCTATGTCTTGTCTTAGGCCACCCAGCCTTTAGTGTTCGGCTTTGACTTGTTGGCAACTATGGCATCCGAAAACAAATTTGACAATGTCCCACTTCATGCCTTCCCACCAATATACATCCCTCAAGTCCCTATACATTTTGGTGAAGATTGGGTAGATAGAATAAGAGGCAATATGGGCTTCATCAAGAATTCTCTCCCTCAAATAGTCAACACATAGAACACACAACCTACCTTGGTGTCTAAGGGCCCCATCTCTCCCTTGGGAGAAAACCTTTATCTTTCCTTCTTTCACCAAGGACTTCAACTTAAGCAAGCAAGAATCTAGATCTTGTTTTACTTTCACCTCATCAACCAAAGAAGATTTAGAACCATCAACAACAACAACACCATTACCCTCATCTTCCAACCTCACCCCTAATCTAGCCAACCTATGCACCTTCCTAGTATCTCCTTTTCACTGCCATCCATATGAGCTAGGCTACCCATAGACACCCGACTCAAAGCATCTGCCACAATATTTGCCTTACCTGGATGATACTGCACACTTATGTCATAGTCTTTAAGGAGTTCTAGCCACCTTCTTTGTCTCAAGTTAAGATCTTTTTGAGTGGAGACATATTTGAGTCTTTTATGATCAGTGAAGATATCAACATGCACCCTATACAAATAATGATGCCAAATCTTTAATGCAAACACCGCAGTAGCCAATTCAAGGTCATAGGTAGGGCAGTTCTTTTCATGCACCTTGAGTTGCCTAGAAGCATAGGCTATGACCTTACCATTTTGCATTAGTACACAACCCAAAACAACTCTAGATGCATCACAATACACAACAAAACCCTCAAGCCCATCTAGTAGTGACATTATAGGAGCGGACACAAGTCTATCCTTCAATGTTTGGAAACTTTTCTCACATTCATCGGTCCACATAAACTTAACCTTCTTTTAAGTCAATTTTTTCATAGGAGAAGCAATGGAGGAGAAACCATTCACAAACCTTCTACAGTAACCCGCATGGCCCAAGAAACTCCTAATGTCCGATGATGTCAATGGTCTAGGCCAATTCCTAATCATATCAGTTTTCTTAGGGTCCACTCTTGCACCATCCCTTGACACTACATGACGAAAGAATGCAACCTTCTTCAACCAAAATTCACACTTATAATATTTAGCATACAATCTCTCTTTTCTCAACCTTTGCAACACAACCCTCCAATGACCCATATGCTCCTCCCTACTATGTTCGTATATCAAAATATCATCAATGAGGATCACAACAAAGGAATCAACATAGGGATTGAAAACCCTATTCATTAGGTCCATGAAGATGGCTGGTGCATTAGTCAAACCAAAGGACATGACCACAAATTCATAATGCCCATATCTAGTCCAAAAGGTCATCTTGGGAATATCACACTCCCTCACCCTCACTTGATGGTATCCAGACCAAAGATCAATCTTAGGGAAAAAGCTAGCCCCTTGAAATTGGTCAAATAAGTCATCAATCCTTGGAAGAGGATATTTATTCTTTATAGTGACCCTTTTGAGTTTCCGGTAGTCAATACATATTCTGAGCGACCCATCTTTCTTCTTTACAAACAACAGCAGTGCACCCCAAGGGGATTGGCTAGGTCTAATAAACCCCTTCTCCAACAAATCCTTCAATTGCTCTTTTAACTCTTTTAACTCCGCCAGTACCATATGGTAAGTGGGAATAGAGATAGGTTAGGTGTCAGGAAGGAGATCTATGCAAAAATCTATCTCCATTTCAGGAGGAACACCAAAAAGGTCATTTGGGAAGACATCAAGAAATTTATTTACAATCTTGACTGACTCAGTGGAAGAGACTTTGGACTCTACATGTTTGACTCTCACAAGATGATACAAAAACCCTTGGAAATCAATCTATGGGCTTTAATGCATGAGATGAACCTACCCCTCACTATCACATCATGACTTTCCCACACAAGGATGGATTCATTTGGAAATTGAAACTTGACCCTATGGGTCATACAACCAATAGAAGCATAGTATGCATACAACCAATCCATCCCAAGAATAAAAAAATCAACCATATCTAATTCAACAAGATCACAAGGTAAGATTTTATGGAAGATTCAAACCGAACAATTTTGATACATCCTCCTAGCAAAAATAGATACACTAATAGGAGTAGACACCTCATATGACTCATGCAACAATTTTGACTCAACATGGAACTTTCTAACAATAAAAGGGGTAACAAAGGAAAGAGTGGCACCCGGATCAATCAAAGGATATATATCAAGGTCAAAGATTTTGAACATACCGGGAACTACATCAGGGACCTCACCAACCCTTTGCCTTCCATATAGAGCGGAGAATCTATTGTGCCTTGGGGCACCACCTTGAGGACCACCCCTACCCACTGAAATTGTATTTTCACCCATACCTTGCCATGTTTTATTGAACAATCCACCTTTTTGTGACCGAGCTCCCCACAAAAATAGCATGCACTGGTACCCTTCAAAAATGGGCCATTATGGCTCTTCCCGTATTTAGGACACACATCATTAGGAGCCACAACACTTGCACCTTGGGGCCTAGGGAAATCATTGACTATCTCCCTATTTGTAGAATGAGGAGGCCCTTGGCCTTGATGGAATCGACCACCCCTAATACGAGCTCTTTTGGCCTCATGGCCCCTCCTCTTCCTCAACTATTCTTCTTTCATTTGTTTGACATATGCCATTAACTGAGACAAGTCCATATCATTAATAAGAAAGGCAGATCGACACTCTTCACTTACCAAATCGGAGACCCCCATAAAGAACTTATTTATCCTTGACTTAAGGTCAACCACCAAATAAGGAGCATACTTTGAAAGTTGACTAAATTTGAGGGCATACTCCCTCACACTCATACCATCTTGTTTCAAGTTCATAAACTCAATAAACTTTGCTTCTCTAAGCTCAAGAGGGAAGAACCGATTAAGGAAGGCCAATTTAAATTTCTCCCAAAGCACCACATAGCCATTTCCCTTCTCACCTTTCCATTGATCAAACCAAATTTGAGCCATCGCCTTGAGTTGGTACGCGCTAACTTTGCCTTCTCATTTGGCCCAACACCCATGATCGACAAGATTTTGTAGATTTCATCAACAAACACTTGTGGATCCTCATCCATGTTTGACCCATGGAAAATCGGAGGATTCATCCTGATGAAGTCCCTTACCCTAGCTCTCGGGGTAGTAGCATGAGGGGCATAGGCCTTTTGTTGGACTTGGTTGGCCACTACTTGGGCAAGCATTATAACAGCATCCTAGAGCTCACCATTGGTAGGTTGTTCCTCGAGAGTTTAGGCATGTTGTCCTCTAGTATTCGGTATGATCTAGCATAGAAAAGAATAATCGTTAGGAGGGAATACTTATTACAACTCTATAGCACGACTTAGGACATGAAGAAGGGAAACATTTCGTAGAATACCTCATAGACTCCTATTTATAGTTGTGGAGTGCTTCACAACTATGAATAGGAATCTAATCGATGGTATGTGTTGGACTCCAAGAATCATTAAAACTAGTTCTCTGATACCAAGTTTGTCATGACCCAATCCTAGGGCCTAGACGTGACACGACAAATGGGGAACCCAAAGGGGCCTAAGCAAGCCTCATAGCATATCATTACATATCCTTGGTCATGGAAGCAATATTAAACATCATAAGAAAACATGAACAAGGGAAAATGGGACTAAGAGAGAAGGAGAATGTAATACTTAAACAATATGGTGGAGTCAAAGTTCATACGTAAATACTCAACATGTCCAAAAAACACGTCTAAATACATAGATAGGGCAGGGGCTAAGACAAAGTAATCAGGCTCTCCCTTAAAGTCAAATAGAACATAAAATAGTGTCTCAGTACATAGATAAGAGGGAAATATAAACCAAAGTCCCCAGAATGGAGGACTCACCAACAAGCTTGGAATAGCACCGCCTAGCTATGTGGAAGAGGATGATCAACTTGGGCACCAGTTTCTACATGGTGATATCATGTAGGCAAGAGTATACGTTAGTATATTTGAATATAGTAAGTATGTGGGATACCATGCAAAAAGAGACAAGCTTCATAATTCAACATACATAACGATTGGAAAATAGACATAATATAGCAATATGTCATATATGATCAATGAATAAGTAAAACATGCTTAGGTAAATCATTCTCATATAGAATATCATATGTGAAGGTGAGACCAAGCTAGATTTCCAAGGTACGAACCACTTGGTAGGTTGGTGATTTCGCCACCCTATCACTTAAGTGGAGATGAGTTTAAACCCTCATTCTAGGGTAGTGACAATGCCACCCCATCACCCTAGTGAAGATGAGTTTAAACCCTCATTCTAGTTTAGTAATAATGTCACCTCGTCACTCTGGTGGAGATGACTTTTAACCCTCATTCTAGGTTACCCGAGCTCTTGTCCCCCAAGATTGGGCATGGTCTATGCAACATTTTATATAGGATTCATCATAGCTCTAATGCAATAACTTATGTAGGAATAATCATGTAGATAAGATTATTTCATCATCATAACATCATTCGTATCATAACTCATGCTATAGAGCTTTAGTTCCTCAAGAAAACATGATATTTTATCAAACACCTTGGGGGTGTGTAATGAGGGTAAAAAAGCATGCAATTTGGAGAAGAAATCATGCAGGAAAATAAGTGGTAAACCTTTAATCATCACTTTGCAACAACCCCAAGACATTTATTTGAAAACCCTTCATCAAAACCAACATTATATCCTAGATTTGTAACTCAAAACATGCTTAAACAACCATACATGCATATATTAAAATCATTTTATAATAAATTTCTCAATATTCAAGACCCACATATAAAATCAACTTTGAATTATGCATTATTATGTAAAAGAGGGTTTAGGCACAATGGGTGGAAGGACCCAATGGTTCAACACGACATACCTTAGCTTTTGTAAAGTTCTTGAAGAAGAATTTAATGGAGATTTGAAGCTTGAGTGAGATTCTTGAAGAAACCTTGAGATTGGCTTTGAGTTTGGGACTTGAATTTAGGGTTAGAAATGAGTCTGTGTTTGGGAAGTATTGGGGAATATTTTGGGGGTGATATGCGAGTGAAATAAGGCTAAGTATAGGTGAAAATACATTTGGCAAAACTTAGGTCCATCAATTGGAAAAGTCTGGGTGAACTAGGAAAAGACAGTGCAGGAAAACAACCTCTCCGTATCACGGAGAGATCGTGGACCGTCTCCAGAAATTGCAGCAAGTGCTAATTTCATAATTTGATTCCTTTGCTTTAAATTCGAGGTAAGACCCTTGCCACCCTAATTTAGACCCCCTAAATAAGAATATGAATTTGAATTTTAGAAATTCCAAATGAATTTTTAGATATACAGAAAACAATATTCTGGGCACTTCTGAGCCACGTTTTCGGTAACTTTTTGGGCTTGTTTCACACCCTACTCAAGGCATCCGGCACCATATTTGCCTTACCGAATGATAATGCACACTCATATCATAGTCCTTAAGAAGTTCTAATTATCTTCTTTGCCTCAATATGCGATCCTTTTGAGTGAAGACATATTGGAGGATTTTATGACCAGTGAACACATCAAAATGCATCCCATACATGTAGTGACGTAAAATATTTAATGCAAACACAACGGCTGCTAACTCTAAATCATGGGTAGGGTAGTTCCCTTCATGTACTTTGAGTTGTCTAGAAGGATAAGCTATGAACTTACCATTTTACGTCAACACACAACCCAAACCAACTCGGGAAGCATCACAATATACCACAAATCCCTCAAGCCCATCTTGTAATGACAATATAGGAGCAAAAGCAAGCTGGTCTTTCAATGTTTGGAAACTCCTTTCAGATTTATCGAACCATACAAACTTGACCTTCATTTGAGTCAGTTTTGTCATAGGAGAAACAATAGAAGAGAACCCATTCACAAACCTCTGATAATAGCTCGCGAAGCCCAAGAAACTCCTAATATCCAATGGGGTCAATGGTCTAGACCATTTTCTAATCATATCCGTCTTATTTGGATCCACCTTAATAACGTCCCCCCGACACCACATGTCTTAGGAAGGCAACCTACATCAACCCAAATTCACACTTTTCATATTTTGCATACAATTTCTCCTCCCCCAATCTTTGTAACACAACCCTCAAATGAAACCTATGCTCCTCCTCACCACGAGAATAGATAAAAATGTCATCAATGAAGACCACAACAAAGGAAACAAGGGACGGTTTAAAGACCCTATTCATTAGGTCCATAAAGATGGTTGGTACATTGGTCAACCCAAAACAAACACAACAAATTCGTAATGCACATACCTTGTCCAAAAGGCCTTCTTGGGAATATAACACTCCCTAACTTTCAATTGATGATACCTAGACCAAAGATCAATCTTTGAGAAATGTCTAGCCCCTTGCAATTGGTCAAACCAATCATCCATCCTTGAAAGAGGATACCTATTCTTGATGGTGACCCTATTGAGTTGCTGGTAGTCAATACACATCCAAGGGACCCATCCTTCTTTTTCACAAACAACACCGGGGCACCCCAGGGTGATTGGCTAGGTCTAATAAATCCCTTCTCCATCAAGTCTCTCAATTGTTTCGTCAACTCTACTAGGGCCATACGGTAAGGTGTAGTAGAAATGGGTTGAGTATCGGCGAGGAGGTCTATGCCAAAGTCTATTTCCCTTTCGGGAGGAACATTGGAAAGGTCATTAGGAAGGACATCAAGAAACTCATTTACAATCAAAACTAACTCCATGGGAAGGACTTTAGACTCCATATCCCTAACCGTTACAAGATGGTAAAGACACCTGTTGGAGATTAACGTACGGGCTTTAATTCAAGAGATGAATCTACCCTTGACCATCACATCATGACATTCCCACTCAATGACGGGTTCATTTGGAAATTGGAATTCGACCCTACGGGTTTTACAATGAATAGAAGCATAGAAATCATGCAACCAATCTATCCCAAGAATAATATAAAAATCAAGCATGTCTAACTCCACAGGATGACAAGGCTATATTTTATGAAAGATGCAAATAGGAAAACTTCTATAAGCATTTCTAGAACAATAGACATACCAATAGGAGTAGACACCTCATATGAATAGTGCAACAACTCAAAGTCAATAGGGAACTTTTGGGCAACAAAGACGGTAATAGAAGAAATAGTGGCACCCAGATCAATCAATGCATACATATCAAAGTCAAAGATTTTCAACATAACAATTATAACATCAGTCACTTTATCAACTCCTTGCCTCCCATGCAAAGTATAGAACCGGTTGTGCCTTGGGGCACCACCTTATTGTCCACCTCTCCCCAATGGGACTGCACAAGCACCTTGTGGAAAAACCTCATTGTCCTTGTTGCAGTTTCGAGGGAAATCTATCTCCTTACACCCCATTTTCCCATAACCATAGAAAGCACCAGTGTTCCTCAATCATGGGCCACCATGACCTTTACCATACTTCAGACACACATTAATAGGAGCCACACCCCTTACACCTTGGGCCCTTGGAAGATCATTTGTAACCCTCTTATAAAATGCATGAGCAGGCCTTAGGCCTTGGTGGAACCGACTACTACTTTGGAACTCACCCTTAAAGGTGGCCTTCTTGGCCTCGTGCCCCTTTCTCTTCCTTAATTTCTCCTCTTTCATTTGTTCGACATAGGTCATCAAACTTGACAATTACATGTCTCTAATCAACATGGCAGACCAACATTCTTCACTAACCAAGTTAGTGACACCCATAAAAAATTTGTTCATTCTTGACCTTGAGTCGACAATTAAGTAAGGAGAAAACTTTGAAAGTTGGGTGAACTTGAGGGCATACTCCTACACACTCATGGACCCTTGTTTCAAATTCATAAATTCCATCAACTTAGCTTCCCTAAGTTCAAGGGGGAAGAACCTATTAAGGAAGGCAACCTTGAACTCATCCCAAAGCACCAAATAGTTGACTTCTTTTTCCTCCTTCCATTAGTTGTAATATATTTGTGCTATCCCTTTGAGTTGGTAGGCTGCCAACTCTGCCTTATCCTCCTACATCACACTCATGATGGATAAAATTTTGTAGACCTCATCAATGAACTCTTGGGTATCCTCACTCACCTTTCACCCATGAAACTCCGAGGGATTGATTCTCATGAAGTCTCTTACTCGAGAGGATGGTGTAGGGGCATGAGGGGCTTGGACCCCTTGGTTGGTTTGACTAAACACCTCTTGTACAAGCAAGGTGAGAGCATCCTTAAGTCTCCATTGGTCAGTTGCTCCTCAGGCGTTCGGGCTCATCTTCGCCTCGTATTAGGTATTATCTAGCATAACAAAGAACAATAGTTAAGAGGAAAGCCTACTTCAACTATATAGCATGACTTAGAACATGAAAAAGGGAAACATTTCCTAAAACATCTCATAGCCTCCTACTCATAGTTGTGGTGAACAAAACAACCATAAATAATACTCTAATCAACACTATTTGTTAGACTCCAAGGATCGAACAACCTAGTGCTTTGATACCACCTTTGTCATGACCCTAGCCTAGGGCCTAGACATGACCAACAATTGGGAACCTGAAGGAACCCAAACAAGCCCCATAGCATATCATTACACTTCCTTGGTCATGGAAGCAATTAGAATGACAATAACAAATAAATGTAAACTAGGGGAAATTGGGACTAAGTATAAACTTTCATATCATATACATCAAGACTCAATAGAGTCAAGCTCATAGCATTGAACATAATATGTCCAACAACACCTCTACTATATAGATAAGAGCGGCGCCAAGACAAAGCAACCTGGATCAGCCACATAGTCAATATATAAGTCAAAGATAGAAATTATTAATACATAGCAATAGATCATAAGTAATGTCCCTGCAGTGGAGGACTCATCAACAAGGTTGATAATAGTCGTACTAGCCACGTAGAAGAGGATGATCAAGCAGTACACCGGTTCCTACATGCTGACATCATGTAGGCATAGAGTATGCATTAGTACATTTGAATGTATTAAGTATGTATGATGCAATACAACAAGAGGTAGGTATCATAGGCAAAATGCATAATCATCAGCAATGAATTGCATACTAACAGTATGACATGTATGAATTATGCTTAAATTAGAAAAATTATATAGATCATAATGCGAGTGTAAAGAGTACATACTACAGTGTATGCTAAGGCCTAACACCCCCTTGGATAGGCACATGAGGTATCAACCCCTTCATGAGGTTGATGGAGTACAAAACCCCCCATCGAGGTTGACGGCATACAAACCCGCCATCAAGGTTGACAGAGTACAAACCCCACATCAAGGTTGATGGGTACCAACCCCCAACAAGGTTACTAGGGCCTACCAATCTCCGAGCTAGGCAATCAATGTACCAACCTCTTGATAGGTTACCCAGGCCTACAATGCTGCGAGCTAGGCTTGGTCATCCCTAACACTATATAGAGATAATATCATATATATGAACACTACTTTAATCATCA
Organism: Solanum ossicruentum; assembly: GCA_025774065.1. NCBI lineage: Eukaryota > Viridiplantae > Streptophyta > Magnoliopsida > Solanales > Solanaceae > Solanum > Solanum ossicruentum. Next base: position 30,833 of record JAOTQR010078060.1, read on the forward strand.
TGCCCATATATTCTCTTTCCATCATCATCCCATCATCATTTCATCTCATAGAGTCATTCAACACACAAGACATAAATTGGACCTTGAATTCCTTAAGAATCCTTTATAAAACATTTTATCAAACACTAAGAGGGTGTTTAATGCTAGTTAAAACCATATGCTAGAAAAATCAGTGTAAAGCTATCAATAGATACTTGGTAATACCCTCAAACAATATACATCAAGACCCTTCATTAATTTTCACCATAGACCTTAGATTCATAGCTCCCAATTATAGTAAAAAAGTCACAATTTCATAAATCCAACATAGTGTGCAGTGGATTCCATAATGAATAAGACCCATGAATAAATCTACTTTAAATCATGTTATTTTGAGTAAAAGAGCTTGGATACCATGGGTGAAGGGAACCCATGAAAGAGGCCTGCATATCGTAGCTTTAGAGTCGAACTTAATGAAGATTGGAGATGGAGAATTGAAGCTTGAGAGAAAATCCTTAGATCCAGAGAGGGTTTTGAGACTTGAGTTTAGGAGTAAAATATTTGTCTAAGTATTTGAATGAGTATTGGGGAATGTGTAGAATGATATGTGGGTGAAAATGGTTAAGTATAGCCATTTTTATGTATGGGAACACTTAGGCCCAAGACTTAAAAGTCTTGGACCGAAGTCAAAACTGGGCTAAATTTAACTACAGTGCACGCTCTTGGCGCGTCGCTCAAGGTGCTTTAAAAGCTCTCCCGAATTTGCATTTTGGGAATTTAGAATTTTGATACGGTTGCTCTAAAATAGGGGTTAGATCCTTTTTTTCCCTAAACTTGTCCACCTGAACAAGAATATGAAGTTTGATTTTCGATATCGCACAAGGATTTTGAGATATATGGAAATTACTATTCCAGGCACTTTCGAGGCACATTTTGGGGAACTTTTTGGGGTCGTTTAAAGGTGCATGTTAATGTGTTTACTGATCATAATTCTCGAATATGTGTGTACTCTAAAGGATCTTACTTGAGACAAAGAAGGTGGTTAGAGCTCCTTAAGGATTATGATATGAGTGTGCATTCTCATCTCGGTATGGCTAATATTGTGGTCGATTCTTTGAGTAGGGTGTCTTTGGGTAGCCTAACTCATGCTGATGATGGTGGAAAGCTGGTGTCTAAAGAGGTCCATCGATTGGCTAGATTAGGGGTTAGGTTGGAAGAGGTTGACAATGGTGGTATTGTGGTTGGTGATGGTTTTAAATCTTCATTGGTTAGGGAGGTAAAGGCAAAGAAAGATCTTGACACTGCCTTGTTAAAGTTGATGACCTTAGTGAGAGATGGTAAGGTGGAGGTTTCTCCCAAGGAGGAGATAGTGGCTTTAGGTACATTGATAGGCTATGTGTGCATAAAGTTGACAATTGAGCTCAAAGGCTGAGGGTCCTTATAGGGAGTTGAGGAGAATTGGTAAGGTGGCCTATGAATTGGAGTTTCCCATAGATACGAGTATGGTTCATCCAATTTTCCATGTATCTAAGTTGAAATAATATGTGGGTGACCCAACTGTCATTGTTCCTTTGGATGTTGTGGGTGTGAAAGAAGATAATTTGACTTATGAAGAGGTTCCAGTAGAAGATTTTGATAGACAAGTGAAGAGGTTGAGGAGCAAGGATGTGACTTTTGTTAAGGTACTTTAAAGGAATCAACAAGTTGAAAGTTCTACATAGGAAGCCGAGGCAGACATGCAAAAGCGATATCCCTATTCCTTCCATTTTAATTAAGCCTAGGATACTAATCTAAGTCCTCTATGTGATTTCAAGTCTTATGTTTTGTCCCTCACGTCATTTGCATGTATTCATGTTTATGTTGGTAAGATTATGGTGATTTTTGATGTTCATGTTGTAACATTTTGAAAGTAATGTTTAAGTGTATCTGTTGCATCCATGTTGGGCTAAAATCTTTATGATTACTTTCTTTGTGTACGTTTCTTTAACATTTGGGTACGAATGTTCCCAAGGGGGAGATATTATGACAACCCATAACTCCGTGCTCTTATGTTTCCATGTTTAAAGCCTCATTTGTTTAGGTGGGGAGTGTGTTAGGGTCAAAGGAGACCTTTATTAATTAGATGAATTCAAGACTTCCTCATGAGTTGAGTTTGGGTATTGATTTATATAAGGCTCAATTTTGAAAGCGCATAAATTTTAGCACACATAGAACTAGATGACCCACGACATGTCCAATGAAAGCCCTTTGAGTTATCTTTCTAGCGCACTTGGTTTTATTTCATTACGAGTTCGTATGAAGGAGTTATGACCATTCTAGTGAGATCCTCTCGTGTAGTAATGTCACACGAGTACCTAAATGGGCAGTAAAGCTTTGGATGAGCCGTGTGGATTTTCTTGAGCTGGAAAAGGCCATTGTTGGCCTAAGGGATGGGAAACTATCGCATAAGCTGTATGGCTAGCCACTAACCGTGTGGCTAGCCGTGGGTGTATGCAACTGAGGCCTAGTGGGCGTGGGAGGAAGTTCTTGACGAAGTGTAGTGCCACAGACATCCTCAAGAGTTGTGTCAAGCCTAACTAGCCATGGTCCGGGTTGGCAATATAATTTACTCCAAGTGTCGCTCCACGAGACATTACATGGATCGTGTAGCACCACAAATCCCATGGAGGCTCTCGTCAAAGAGACGATAACGCTAACTTTTTCCAAGTGTCCTAACTTCAAAATATTTTACTAAATATCATCTCACGGGCACTCCACACGGCCTGTGGAGTGCCACACGACCTGTGTCACCTCAACTAGGGTGATGTTTTGTCAACTTTTTTCTATGTTTCATTAATGGAAATTTCATAAATTCTATTTATTCTAACAACCTTTTTGGACTTCTAATGCTATCTTAACCTCCCCAAAAGACTTAAACCCTATCTCAAAGGATCAGATCATCACTCCCAACTTGAATACACTCTCACATCCTCTCAAAAGCCTCTTCTAAAACCCCAATACAAATTCAAGGAAAGTCAAGAACAAGTTTTGGATTTCAAGAAACCATTCCAAGCTTCAATTCTTTCTCAACTCAATTTCAAGAAACTCAACGTCTAAGGTATGTGGGTTTCAACCATTGGGTCCTTTCAGCCGTGGTCCCTAATCTTTCCTTTTATAAAAATTGTATATTTCCAAGTAGTGTTGCTTATGGGTATTACTCATTAATAATTATGAACATATACTACATTGGGGTTTCATAAAAGTTTGATTGAAAACACATGTTCACTCATTTTAAGTATATACCAAGAGTTGATTTGCCTATTATAACTATGCATGTTTTGAGCTATTGAACTATGGCCTATTATGATATTTGATAGGGATTTTCAATGTATTTCACATGAGGGTTTAAACCAAGTGTTGGTGGGTTGATTTACATTATTTTTTTTCACATGATTTCACTCTTGAGTTGCATGATTTTATAGTAGCATAATACACCTGCCAAAAGTTTCATAAAATGTCCGGTTTTGGATTCTTGAGCTATTGATGATCCGTTGGATGTCCTATGACTTGAATGACTTTATGATGATGAAAGGAAGGTATATATGTGTTGATTTCATGAAAAGTATCTATAGTGTTACAAGTTGACTACACCTTGTTTAGGGGGCGCTCTACCTCAATCACCATGGATGTTAGGGTGTGACAACCATCAACCAAATTGAGGGGTTGATACCTCAATCACCATAGATGGTAGGGTGTGAAACCATCAACTAAATTGAGGGGTTGATACCTCAAATACCATGGATGGTAGGGTATGACAACCATCAACTTAATTAAGGGGTTAATACCTGAATCACCATGGATGGTAGGGTGTGACAATCATCAACCAAATTGTAGGGTTGATACCTCAAATACCATGGATGGTAGGGTGTGACATTTATCAACAGTTGAAGGGTTGATACCTCGATCTCCTTTCCAAGGGGGTAGTAGGTCTTGGACTCTATAATAATGGTCTCTTACAATATATGTAATATGTTCTATATAAGCATGTTTACTTCAAGCAACATTCATACATGCCATATTGTTACTATGCTCATCCATTGCCTATATGTACGCATTTTCTTATGTTGCAAATCTCTTGTTGAATTGCATCCTACGTACTCAATACATTCAAATGTACTAATGCATACTCTATGCCTACATGATGTTACCATGTAGGAACCAGAGCTCCACTTGATCATCTTCCTCCACGTGACTAGTACTACCTTCTCAAATAAAGTTTGGTGAGTCCTCAACTCCGAGGATGATATGTTTTGATCTTATATTATGTAAAGACTCTTTATTTTAATGTATTCTTTTGACTATGAGGGTGAGCTCGAAAAATTATCTTGGCCCCCGGTCAATTCTATGTTTAGAGGTCTTGTTAGACAAGTTATGTAATGATGCTATGAGCTTTGACACTCTTGACTCTTGTATGTTTTAAGATGTGAAAGACTCCCTTAGTCCACTCTCCCCTATTTCTATTCTCTTATTGTTATGTAGTTGCTTCCGCACCAAGGATGTGTAATAATATGTCAAGAGTCTTGTTTGGGGTCTTTTTGGGTTCACAAATTGCCATGTCATATCTAGGCTCTAGGCTTGGGTCATGACATACATGAACTCTCCTATGGCTTTCTTATGGATCCATCTACTTATACCACACCTTGTCGATAGGGTTACATGTCTTGATCACCTTGAGAAGGAGGTGACATGCCTCAAATTATTCATTATATGGTTGCTATGGCAAGTAGACCACACCTTGTCGACGGGGTGACATGCCTCAATCACCTTACCAAGGGGTGAGATACCTTTGATTTCAGTTAGTAACTCTCTTGTTCTATGTCGGTTAAGGTCTCTTCACACATATATATTATATACTATGCAAGTCGAATGTTTTACAAGCATGTTTTTTTACAAACATTGATCATGCATGCCATGTTGAGATTATATATAGTCATTGCTTATGATTATATGTTCTGAACATATTGGCTTATGTCTATGTTGCATTGCATCCCATATACTTAGTATAGTCAAACGTACTAACACATACTCTACGGCTATATGATATTACCATGTAGGGATCGGAGCTCCTTTCTATCATCCTTCATGTGTCTAGTTCATTACTTCGGAGATTAGCATTGGTGAGTCCTCAAGTCTGAACACACTATCTACATCACTCTTGATATTTGAGGCTTCTTTATGTTTAACACTTGTTATTATGAGGGTAAACCCAGAAAGTGTCTTGGCCCTCGCTCCATTCCATGTTAGAGGTATTGTTGGATATTATGATCTACTTATGCTATGAGCTTGACTTTCTATGCTTTTATGAATATTAAGATTTCCCTTATTCTCACTTCCCTTTTTATTATATCTCTTGTTATTGTTTATGTTGCTTTTGCGATAAGGATGTATGATTGATATGCTAAGAGGCTTGTTTGGGTCCCTTCGGGTTCCCATTCGTCGTGTCACGTCTAGGCCCTAGGATTGGGTCATGACACTTGAGACACCTCAAACTTTCTGGAAAGATGAGTACCAAAACATATATTAGCACCAAGGTCAAGAAAAGCATATACATCATGATCAAAGATTTTCAACATACCGAAACCACATTGGGTGCCTCATCAAATTCTTGCATAACATTTAGAGCATAGAATCAATTACCCTATGGACCACTACTTTGAGCTTGGGAACCTTATTTCACTTGCCTTTGTTTAGCAACTTGACCTTGTGGACGCCATTCCTTATCCTTATTAGCAATATTAGGATATTTGGCAATCTTATGTCCTATCTTTCCATAACCAAAGCAACTATTTGATCCCCTCAAATATTCTCCTACAATATTCTTTCCACACCAATAGCACCTAGGAGGAATAGAACCACCTTTCAAAAGATCACCTTGATCCTCAAGATTGGCCCCGATCTATTTGTCAAACCTTTGACGAGCACCTTTTGAAGACCCTTGGCCTTGTTGAAAACGGCCACTACTGAATTTTCCATAAGAGAACCTAACATCAAAATAATCCCTCTTGGACTCCCTTTTCCATATCTTTTGTAACTTTTCACTCTCCACTTGTTTAGCATATGTCATGAGTCTATAAATACACATTTATGTAATGAGCATGGCGGCCTTGCATTCCATCTTTACCAAGCCGGATACTCTCAAAGTGAATTTATTGATGCGAGCCCTAGAGGCAACCACCAACGGAGGAGCAAATTTGCACAATTTGGTGAACTTGAGGGCATAATCCCTTACACATATATCATCTTTCTTCAAGTTCATGAATTCTATCACCTTATTTTCCCTTAACTCATGTGGGAAGAAACAATCAAGACAGGCATCCTTATAAATATCGCAATTAATAGCACCTTCCTCAACTCTTTTGGACTTCCATTGAGTAAACCAAACTTGAGAAACTCCTTTAAGTTGATAAGCCGCTAACTCAACCTTTTCTTTGAAAGAAATACCCATAATCTAGACTACAAGATACACTTCATCGATAAACTCTTGTTTGTCCTTATCCACCTTCAAAATAGAGAACTCTAGGGATTCATCCTAGAAAAATCCCTTATCCTCAAAGTAAGAGTAGGAGTCTTTGGAGAAGTAATGGCTTGAGCAAACATGTTTATTGCAACTCTTAACTCATCATTAGAAACTTTTTTTGCTTGAGGGACTTGGGGAGATGGAGGAGTTTGGTCCACAGTAGCACCATTTCCCCTTGGGAATGGAGCATGTCATGGAGCCATTTTGTGAAAGCACCAAGGGATGAGCATTAGGATATGGAAGCTTTGGAGGTATGACATAGAATACAAAAAAAGCAGTGTTTTCCTAAAACCTCTTATAGCGTCCTATTCATGGATGTGGCAGGCTTCATATAAATAAACAAGGCTCTACTCGATGTGGCATGTTGGACTCCCTAGGATGCTCTTAAATATTATGCTCTGACACCACTTTTCGTCATGACCCAAACCTAGGGACTAGCCGTAACATAGCGAATATGACACTTGAATGCATCCCGTTCAATCCTCATGTTCATATCATAAGCATTCATAAGGTAATACAAGCATATAAAATATAATAAACTAGAAGAAGTTTATCAAAGTAAAATCCATAGTTCTCTTAGGGGAATATATATCAATCCATTAGGGTCCATATACTGCATCTACATCATAGATCTTAGTGGGGACTAGCACATAGCTCACTAGCTCATCCTTAAGATATACATAAAAAAAATGAAATAATAAAGTCTCTACGTAAAGAAAGACATCATTGAGCTTGTCCTCAAAGCATGAGAACTCACCAACAAGTCTTCAAGCTCAAGTACGAATCTAGCCATAAAATACAAGAGTTGCCTCATTGTCCATCCTAATATGCTTAGGTCATGTAGGCAAGAAAGTATGTGTTAGCACACGGAATGTACTAAGTATGTAGGCATGCTATGAATCAAGGGACATCACAACAATACCAATATTCATAATCATAATCAATAGGGTAAGGATAAAATATGCATGATCATGCAAGTTTAAAATCATGAGAATAAGAATCATCAAATCTATTCATAACCTTACCATTACATATGTGGGAATAATGCACAACTAACATATAAGATCATGCAGACTATTACGTAGTATCCCGATGTTGCCTATTCACCGAGTAAAAGAGTAGCCTACTTTTCAAGGGTAGACTATACCTTACCTTAACCTTCCTATTTTGGTAAGTGACTTAACATGAAACCTTATGGGAACCTTCCTATTTTGACATATGCTTTACTTATATGGATCCACTAACATAATACCATATAATAATATAATCATCATCCCTATGGTAGCACGTAGTTATGAGAGAGGTACGCTTTATTAAGGACCCCTTATGTTGAGTCCCCATCCCCTATCTCATTCGGTGCTAAGTCATATCTCATGAAATACATAAATCATGCACATACATAACTTTTCCATATAGTTCATACTTTATTAAAATCATACTTTCATAATTCACAAATGGTCATCATAACTTTCATGAAAACATTATGTCATAAAAATAATCTATCTACTTTGCTTTTCAGCATAGTTTGGGTAGACATTCTCAACTTCACATAATCATCAAATTAGGGTTTTCATCACCATATTTAGTATAGCATCATCATGGCTTTCATAAAATCATCATTATCATAAAACATGCTTGCACATACTTGAGACCACAATCACAAAAATTCATAGCGTTGTCATAAGAGACTAGGGCTAAGTGTGGGTCCATGGACAAAATAGTTAAACTCATGCAATAGAATAGGATGCAATAGAGATAATTTGCAGTTGATGTTAAATTAGATCATTGACAAAGGAACCCACATCAATTCATTAATTACTAATAATGCATACTTTGAAACCATATAATTTTGCTTGAAAATCATATAGATGATGCAATTCATCATGGTTCATGCATAATTAATCATAATCATCACATAGGAATCATAGTCCAGGCATATGGAATCATAGCTTAAAAACCCTTAATAAATCATTATAAAACATTGATAAAAAAAAGGTTTTGGATTAGGATTCATGGATGAATCTAATCTATGAATGAATTCCTACATACCTCAAGTGGAATCATTAGAATTGAAGAACAAAATCTGAATATCCTTAATCAAACTTTTAAGATTTAGCTTGAATGAAACCCAAGTTAGATGAAAAAATATTAAGAATCCTTGAGAGCAATTTAAAATTAAAATCTTTGAAGGATTTTGGAGTAGGGTTTTATAGAGGTTAGGTTAGTTAATTTAGTTAAGGTGTAGGCTATGGCTTAGATGAATTGGAAATATAAAAAATATCCTTTATTAAAACAGCTAGAGTTGTCCACGAGACCCCTCCTATGGGCCATAGATACACTTGTGATCCGTACCTTAGCTCATGGAATTGGGTGTCTCAAATGTTGAGCTATTGAAATTGAAGCTTTTAAGTCACGGGTTGTAACTCCTTTCGTAAGTTGTTTCGATACATAAACAAAATTTTGGGTCTCTAGCTATGAGACCTATTGATAGGCCATAGTATCGTTATACAATCCATCTGGTATCACGTAAATCAACTTCCAAAAATTATCATATTTTCCATTTTTACTAGGAACTTTCCATTGATGGACCTATGACCCTGGTTACTTTTATGGGTCATAAAGTGGGTAATAGGATCAAACCTTCAGCAAAATTCTGGACCTTCAATTTTCAAGGCCAAAGAACATAAGGAGTGTTACATATATATCGTGTTTCCTCAATTGCCAGCTGGTTAAGGCTGAGAACCAGTGACCTCATAGGACACTTCAATAGTTACCCATTCCCAAGTGAAAGTGGGAACATGAGACCGTGGACTTTATTGTGGCACTCCCTCATACTTCAAGGGGTTATGATATCATTTGGGTGATAGTTGATCGGTTAACTAAGTCTACACACTTCAAGTCCATTCTACCTTCAGCATCAAATAGATAGCCGATATATACATTCAGGAGATAGTCTGATTGCATGGAGTGCCTATATCTATTATATCTGATCGAAGGTCAAAGTTTGCCTCCAACTTACTTTACCATATATCCCGTATTCCATGTGTTAATGTTGTGTTAATACATTCCAAATGATTTACATGTGTTGTAGCATGATTTAGTCGAGTTCGATGATTGTCTGACATTTGTTGAGAAGCCAGTGGCCATTCTAGCTAGGGATACTAGACATTTTTTTTCAGGGTTATACTAATGGTTAAGGTGTAGTGGCGTTTGATGTCACCTAAGTTATACCTCATTTTTATAAGAAAAAGTGGTTGTTGTTAAGATATAGAACCTAACCAATGTTAGGGTAGATTCCACAGGGAATACGTAGACTCACAAAAATTCAATAATATACAATCTAAGTAATTAACTGACTCAGTTCTCCAAAGGGGGGTTTGCAATAATCAATGAGAAAATAAATAATCGAGAGCAACTAAGGTATTGTTTTCCCCATGATTCCCCAACTGAGTATAACCAAATACCCTAATTCTTGTCTAGTGTATAGCATGTAGGACGGTAATTTAAGTTCACCAAGCCTTTTATTCAAAATTGAGAGGTGAATTTCACTATGTGACTTCTTCCATCTCCATAATGTGTATTACTAACCATTACCTATTATTCGTAGTACAACCTCGCCTTGCCCTAGTTTGGTTGATTAGACAAGAACACATCAATTGAACACTATTAATTATCTCTCATCCTTTACTACCTTGGTTTAGTCAGTAAAACTAAGCAAGTTCTAATATTGGCCACCATTAGAAAATATGCAAAACGAAGTGAGTTAATCAATACATGCATATACACCTTCTAAGAATTGTGAATTATCCAATTTTACTTTGTTAGTCCTTTATGGTTCCCACAACCTTAGTTGTGGATTTTACATACTCATGCTATGCGTAAATGAAGAGATTATGAATTGAGAAGATATAATTAAACACTTACACATAAGTTTAAGAACAAGCTATCCAATTTCAATAAGAATCATAACCTTTAAGATCAAATTCAACCACAAGTGTTCTCAAAGACTCTGTCAAAATTTTCTCTCTTAAAATATTGAGTTCTCTGAGTACTTAACCTAAAACTAATCAAAATTGGAGAGCTTATGGAAAATATTCTAAAACCTATTTATAATAATTAAAATTCAAATTCTAAATGACTTAGGAGAATTGGTCGGCACACTCTACGACACACTTTAAGGCCCATATTAATGTTCATGATCTGTAATTGGGGTCTTGTACATTGTTTCTTGAAAGCTAGACTTGTCATTACGACAAACCTTTATGACTCATAAAATGTTATATGACCTGTCAAAGGGGTTTCATCTAATGAACTTTAGAAAGTCTTCATTTTCTGATCCTCAAGGCACGAAACCTCTTTTACAACTCGTACATTAATCTACAGCTCGTCTGCATGTTTATCGAATTAACTTCAGAAACTTGGCCCCTCATTGAAATTCCTTACGAGACCACCCTATGGCTTATAGAATGTTCTATGGCCTATAAGGTTTCTCGTGTAAAAGCAAATCCACAACAACTTTATAACTTTCCCCAAAGTCATGGAAAACTAGTAATCCTGCAAAGATAAACACAAAAATGCATAAAACCCACTGACAACACATTGAGAATACACAAAATCCTAAGTTTTAAGCATCAAAAGTGTTGTATTTTGTAGCACATCAACACCCTCAATTAAAAGTGTTGCTTGTCCTTAAGCGATAGACTTAATCTATATAGACAATATAGTAACACACAAACCTCAACTCAATGGCATACATCATATAAGTCTCAGACTCAGATACCCACACCAACTTTTATCAAAATAGGATTAGACAGCTATTTAGCAGACCAATACAAACTGTTGCATGTGACAACACAACTATGGCAAGCAAGGTATTATCAACAATCCATAATCACTGAACATGTCTAGTCTTAATGATACAAAGCAAGTATCCTCATAGAAAGAAGTCTCATATTTGACACTCAATGATAATTTCATATTTGACCTGGGGACTATGCAAAAAGCACTCACTCTCACAAAAGATATTCAAGAATGATGACTAACACCATAAGCTTATCCCTATACTTATGAATCAAGCCTTCAATTAACTAGATTTGGCTCACTTTATCACTTTCTTAGTTTGTAGCATAGGCTCAGGGGGCTTTGGTATGATATTTGAGAAAATAGTGACTAAAGGCCATCTTTGAAAGTGCATTTTCTACACTTTTTCCCCACCAAATCTGTTACTGTCACCTTATTCTCCATTTTTCCTATTTTAATCTTTTTTGGGTGCTTTCTTTTCATTTTCAGCTCTTTGTCTTGTTTATACATTTTATTTTTCTTTTTAGGTCACAGTTAAGGCATAATTTATTTTTCTTGCACCTAATACATGATTTTCTCCTTTTTCCCTATCTTCCTAACTCACCCACTAATTTTTGTGCTTTACCCTTACACTAGCAACCCTCAACTTAAGCTTTTTGCCTATGTTGAGGTGCACAATATCCATCCCCCAAACTAGGGCCCCTTTTGTGTAACACCCCATAGGTTACAATACTAGTACTATGCAAATGAAATATGATATGGTTTGGTCAAATTAGTGCCAATTTTTAAAAGTTCTTGAATCTCCAATTAAAGGGTGATATGTACGTCTAACGCTTAAGAGGGTCGAGTGTATACATGTTTTGTGTCAAATTGAGGAGATCATGGCCCTAAAAAAGTGAGAGAATTGATATACTTATAGTACTCAAGAAGTTAGAAGGTGAATCACCTACTTGCTTAGCTTAAAATTGCTAGCTAAATGGAGATGAGGCCCGACGTCGAATTTGTCCAAGTCCGATTATGAATAAAATTTGTATTAAGGGTGTAACTTTAGCTCATTTTTTACCATCATAAATGCACTACATTGTCATCCCAGTAAGAATATAAAAGGGACCCAAAGACATCACAATTTCTTTGATAAATTTGGCCCAAACTAATTAAGAAGAAAGATGAAACATGGGCAGCAAAGGCCCAACCAATTTGAATACAATAAGGCCCAAGTGAAGGTGAAAGGAGCTGCATCACTAGCTTGGTAATGTAAGTCTTAACTAAACTTAGTAAGTTAGACAAAGTGTCCCTTTAAAAAGGGTTTAAAATAGCTCCCATAAGTCATTTTCATCTTGACCAAAACAAAAATCAGATTGCTCACCAAGTTTTCTCTCAACTTTTCATGACTTTGTAAAGTAACCAAAAGAAGCTTTTAGGGTCTTAAGGAGGCTCTCAACCATAAAGGTGAAGGTAAGTGATTATGGTTGTGTGTTTGGTAAGGTTTCTTCATGAAAAACAAGAGACTATGTTGGTTATGTCTATGCTGAAATTGTTGGACAGCATGTGTTCCCAAAGATTATACATTTTTTCTAGTTTATTTAGAAGATTTCTCTTTTTGGATGAATTGATTATGAAGAGAAACTACTGTTCTTAATGAGTATTGTTTCAATAATGGTGTATAAGGGCTGATGCACCATTTTACAGTCTGCAAAATTAAGTTCTTGTTTGATATTATAATTGTGCTCGTAATAGGAACTTGTGGGCTGATTGATTGAGGACTATGGTCTCACGTCCTCCACCTATTTTGAGGA
>JAOTQR010078061.1:0-11619 GCA_025774065.1 Solanum ossicruentum
GTAGAGAAACGTGAAGGGGATGAGGGAGATGGGCGGCGACGGCGACGGCGACGAGGGTTTGGGTTTCGGGGGTTCTTGGCTTCTCTGATTTTTCTGGGTTTTCGGCTCCTCTGGTTGTCTCTGTTCTTTGTAGAATGAAGAAGAAGAGTGGGAAATAAAGGGGATTGGGGGCGCGTGAGTGTCACGCGCCCGCCCTAAATTTAATTTTAATTTTTTTTTAAATTACGGCTTAAAATCGTTAAAAATAAAAACAAAACTTGATGACTAATTTGACACTAATTTATGAAAAGGCCGGACAAAATTGGGTATAAACAGTGAGCAATTTGTTTCTTTCTCTTCTATTTGCCCTCAAGTTTTATTTTGATTCTGTTCTTCAACGAATAAGTTCTAATGTTTTTCGGTTCAGAATCAAAACTCTCAAGTGATCTTTTCTTCTGGCATTGAATCCTCTTTATCTTTACTCCTTCAACAAGATTACTCCCAATTGAGTAATCCGAGCGTATTCCCGTTTACTCATATCTGAAATAGGTCACAAATTCAACATTATGGAATAAATCATTCAAACAGTGACAATAAATGTCACCAATTTCTGGCAGAGAACAACATATTACACTCAGGACTTAAAAGATGAAAAATTACTCTATTAAGTTCAAGAAAAATAACCAAAACAGCCCAAATCACATACACAAAACAACATCTGATTTTTAATAAAATATATAAAACAAAAGTCATTTTTTCAAAAAATCATCTCACTCATTTTACAATTGTTTTTCTATTATAATATAGTTTTGAAAAGCTTGAAACGAGTAGATCATGAAAATAAAAACTGTGGGATATATTGTTGACTGGAAATTTTTGAAAAAAAGGAAAAACAGTGACAGATTCGTCAAAATGCAGTCAAAAAATACCAAACTTCAAAAGATCATAACTCACTCATTTTTAATCCAATTCGCTATCATAATATAGTTTTAGAAACCTCGAAATGAGTAGATTATGTATATATAAAATCAGGCCTAAAATATTATTAAATAGTTGTTAAAAAATGACCGAAATAGTATCTGTCTTTTTCAAAAAATCATTAAAAATGCCAATCATCAAAAAATTATCTTTTAACCATAAATAGAAAAACATAAAGACATTTAAGCACGGAATCAACAATTAACCAGCCATGCTCTGATGTCATTTGTTAGCAAAAATAACGGGTGGTACCTTTTTCGTCGATGTCGCAATCGTTGTTATGCCACCAGCAAATTCAGCCCCAGATCTCGTTCCGTTTCTCTAGGAACATGGATCGTTATTCACAGATCAAGTGTCTTTTATGTACTTTGATGAATTAACGATTCTCAATCCTTCACTAGTTTTTGCAATTCCATCTTACAATTGTTTATGAAGTCAAGTTATATTCAAACTTTTAACTGACTTTTTACTGTAGTATTTTACTCTTCTCTGACTTCCTTTCTCACTTACCCATTAGGAGTCAACCACCTTTCCTTATATCATGAAAATGGTTGGGCGATTAAAACTGCCTCTTTAATGGATAATAATCGTTCATTCTTGTCATTTAGGAAAAGATTGGACAGTTATTTAAATTAGTATATCATCGTAAATTTTTAAAACCAGATACTCAAAACTGGTTAAGATTTAATCGAATCGATCCACATGTACGACTCACGATCCAAAAAATCTTACATTCAGAAATCAATAATATATGGTTTCACACATAAATGTAATTTTATGAAAAAATAATTCGAATTTTTTTTTTAGAAAATAATTAATATGTACAATTTCTTCATCCATGTTTACTATAGATACTGATCTTTCACTTTTCATTAAAACATAAACAAAAATTTCTTTCAGATTTCATACAAAATAAACATCATTAAGAAAAAAAGATGATAGGAAGAAGATGCAGTTAATAACGTATTTTCAGAAAGATAAATAATCAAAATCTATTCAACTAATTGGAGCAATTTAAGAAAGTCAAATATTTTTTCAGTTTTGGTCTCCTTATTTTATGCCATTTAGAAATTATCATTTATAATTGTTTAAGTTTGTTATATTTTTTGATAATTTTTTAAAAATTAATTAAACTTGAAAAATATTATGTACTATTAGTATTTTAGAATATACCCTGAAAGGAAAAAAACCATGTTATATGTCAAAATAAATAAACAACAACAATAACAACAACAACATATCCAGTGGAATCCCACAAGTAGGATCTGTGGAGGGTAAAATGTACGCAAACCTTACCACTACCTCAAAGAAATAGAGAGGTTGTTTCCTGAGAATCCCTATCTTAAAAATCCATAACCAGAATAACTAGATATGACAAAAAGGAAAGGAACGGAAAGGGAATAACAAGAACGACTAACAACGAAAACCACATGAAAGCATGTAAATATGATAAATTAACACATATACGACAGATAATTACAATATATAATATAAAACACGACTAATCCTGCTACCCTACTATACCACAAGGTCAGACATTCACCTAACTCTACCAACCAATTAGTCTACTACTCTAATTCGCGACCTCCACTTCTTTCTATCTAAAGTCATGTCCTCGGTGAAATCAGGTTTCGCCATATCTTATATGATCACCTCCCTCTAATACTTCTTCAGTCTACCTTTACCCCTCTATGTAACTCCCAAAACCAACCTCTCGCACCCCCTAACATGAGCATCGATACTCCTTCTCTGCACATGTCCAAACAATCGCAGTCTCGCTTTCCTCATCTTATCATCCATAGGGGCCACCTCGAGCTTCTCCCAAATGGTCTCATTCCTAATCTTGTCACTCCTGGTATGACCACACATCTATCTCAACATCCTCATCTCTGCAACATGCATCTTCTGAACATGTGCATTTTTTACAGGCCAACACTCGATTCCATACAACAAAGATGGTCTAACCACCATTCTGAAAAACTTATTTTTGAATTTATGTGGTATCTTCTTGTCACACAAAACTCCAGAGACAAGCCTCTATTTAGTCTATGCTGCCCCAATATAATGTGTGATATCATCATTGATATCGCCACTAAGTTGGATGATAGATCTCAGATATTTAAAGTTTTTCCTCTTGAAAATAGGTTGAGTAGCAAGGCTCACATCAATATCTATTTCATCCCTCGCAAATACTGAATTTTCATTACTTTTCATTTATATTATAAAATGTCATTTATAAAATTTTTTACTATTCTAGTTTTCTTTTTGATTACTCATGCTGTTTTATAGTTTAATTTCTCACTCGAAAACAATGAAAGTTCTCTTTGATTATTTAATTTTTATCACTCATACTGTGATTTAAACTAGTTTAGTTTCTCCAAGTCACAGAATATGACACCACTCAATAGGAATTTTTTACTATCTTCTCTTTATGATTTCTCCGTAGTTTTCTTTAATTATTCTTATTATAACATCTTGTCCCTACATATTCATATCTAACTGATAAATTTAGCAAACATGACCACACTAATTTCCTTAAGAAATTACTTATTAACGGTGCGTTTACTAAATATTTTTTATTAATACGTTTTGAAAATCTTCTTTTCAATAGTATTTTATGTATTACACTATAACCTAATGAGAAGAGTACTGTTGGAATAAAATAATCCTATCTCTTATTGATTTTTAAATTAGACAAGTATATGCAAAATAAAAATCTATTTTAATTTTAGGAACAAGTAAAATAATATGAATAAGTATATTGCAAGCTTTTGTTGAATAATCTGAGGAGTCGGATGCACCAAAAAATGCATATATTAGTTTTGTATATTATAATTCGTATTTTGTTTGATATACAGTCTATATACAATTAGTACACATAATGAGGTGGATTGAACAAGCCTTAACAGTACTCACCTCACACCTAGTACATAGAATTTGGTGTGTAGCCATTTTAATTTCAAAGTTCAACATGGGTTAAGATGGATTCTGCCTTGATAC
Source organism: Solanum ossicruentum (assembly GCA_025774065.1). Classification (NCBI taxonomy): domain Eukaryota; kingdom Viridiplantae; phylum Streptophyta; class Magnoliopsida; order Solanales; family Solanaceae; genus Solanum; species Solanum ossicruentum. Next base: position 3,958 of record JAOTQR010078061.1, read on the forward strand.
CATATAAAATTAGGTGTGAGGTCTAATAACTCACACCTCAAAAGTTAACTCAAAGGGAATAGGATTGTTCAAACCTTTATAAGGAGTCCACCTATATCAGTAACTATTAATGTGAGACTTTTGTCATCCTCAACAAAACCATAATACTAGCAACTCGAGGATTCTTAATACATGCATTAATATAGTTAAAGACAAAGTTGTCTCCCAAAATCTGTGGACCAGTGTCTTAAGTTTTCTATATTAATGATCAACTATTAATTGCCTAAAGAGCTGAATTGACATGTAAAAAAGGCTGACATACAACTAACATGCACCATGTCTCAATCAAAGTTTAATTATAACATGACTACTTAATCGAAAAAGAAAAAAAAACTATGAGAATTGTTAAGAGTCATATTTTCTATAAATTCTATTTCATTCGTCTTTGTAACATCTATACATAATATTATACATGACCATCAGGCCTTTCATATCCAAAATATAGTTATTCAAATATTATCGTTTGATGTGAGGAATAAAAGTAAAGCAAAAGAGAAGGCTACTTGGGGATCTAGAATTGAGGATTCAAATACTGACGACGTAGATGAAATTGCCTTTATGGCTACTGAGGAATCTGATCTGGAGGAGGATGGCAAGTTTGAGGTAAGTATTCTTGAACTAAAATAGAAGTTACATCTTTTTTCAAAAAGAAAGCTAATTTGCTAATGAATAGGTTGATTGATGATTTTCAAGAAATAGCCAATGAAAAAGATCAGCTGATCAAAGATTTTTCAAATCAAAAGTTTGAAAGTCTTGAGATCAAAAACTATTTAAAAGAGGCTAATTAAGAAAATGAGAAGTTAAGGAAACAGGTTGAAAATCTTGATAACCTTGTGCTAAACTTAAAGTCTGAAATACTTAAGTTGACAGTGGTTGAAAAAGGTAAGAATAAAACGAGTAGTGAACAACAAAAGGTTGAGCCAAAGCTGAAAGAATGCAAAAATTGAGTTCTTTAGTGAGAAGGAGAAGGTCAGAAAATTGACTCAGAAAATTTCCACCCTAAAATTAGATTTAGAAAGGCTAATAGGTGGACTCAGTCATCTAGAATTGTGAATCATCTAGGAAATAAGAGTCATAATGAGAAAGTTGGAATATGATTCTATCAGAAGAATGCCCCCCCCCCCCCCGTCTGACTTGTGCTATATTTGTAGAACAGAGTTACAAATATCAGGACTCACATCCTTAGGGAAATGTGCTAACTGATCTAACTTCTGGAATCACAAATAGATCAGGGATGAAGAATTTGTGTGCATTCCAAGTTTTTTTGTCAATGATGGAATTAAAAAAGTTAGGGGAAGCATTGGAGGATAAAGATTGTATTTTAGCAATGCAAGAAGAGCTAAATCAGTTTGAGAGGTGCAAAGTATGGCATCTTGTGCCCAAGCCAGAAGGAAGGAACGTCATAGGCACAAAATGGGTGTTCAGAAACATGCTTGATGAGCATAGAACAGTTACGAGGAACAAGGCAAGATTGGTAGTCCAAGGGTACAATCAAGAAGAAGGTATAGACTATGATAAGACCTTTGCTCCGGTTGCCAGACTTGAAACTATCAAGTTACTCATAGCCTTTGCAGCCTACAAAGAGTTCACTCTTTATCAAATGGATGTTAAGAGTGCCTATTTGAAGGAGGAGGTATATGTGAAGCAACCCCCTGGATTTGAGAGTGTTGAATTTTCGAATCATATGTACAAGTCGGATAAGGCATGTATGGGCTGAAACAAGCTCCTCGAGCTTGTATGAAAGACCGTCAAAATTTCTCTTGGATCATGGACACACTAGAGGTAAAATTGACAATACATTGTTTCTAAAAAAAGGGCACAAGTTTGTTGATTGTGCAGCTATATATTGATGATATCATCTTTAGATTAACAAATGTGCTCATGACTGAAGTATTTGCCAAGTTAATGAATGGAGAATTTGAGATGAGCATGATAGGGGAACTTAACTTCTTTTTGGGGCTACAAATCAAGCAAACTCCTACTAGGACTCTCATTCATCAACAAAAGTATGTGATGGAACTTCTCAAAAGGTTAAAAATGGATGATGCTAAGGAGATTGACACTCCCATTGCCATTGCTACAAAGTTGGATACGAATGAGAAGGGGGTATCAATAAAACAAAAGTTGTACAGAGGAATGATTGGGTCTCTCTTATACCACACTGCTAGTAGACTTGACATAGTATTCAATGTGGGACTCTGCACTAGATTTCAAGTCAATCCCAAGGAGTCACACCTCAAGACTGTGAAAAGAATCTTCCAGTATCTCAAGGGAACTTCAATCTAGGACTCTGGTACTCTAAAGGTAGCAATTTTAATCTTATAGGTTACACTGATGCTGACTATGCTGGTTACTTAGTGGAGAGAAAAAGTACTTCAGGTATGGCTTACTTCCTTGGAACATGTTTGATTTCCTGGTCCACTAAGAAATAGAATTCAGTACCTTGTCGACTGTTGAGGCTGAGTATGTAGCTGCTGGATCTTATTATGCACAGCTACTCTGGATTAAACAACAACTAATGAATTTTGATATGGATGTTGGGTGTGTTCCTATTTTGTATATAACACCAGTGCTATAAATATTGCTAAGAATCCTGTACAACATAAAAGAACCAAACATATTGACATAAGACATCACTTTCTTCGTGATAATGTGGAAAAGCGTCTTGTTTCAATAATGTTTTGTCCTGTTGAGAATCAAATTGCTGACATCTTCACTAAAGCACTAAGTAGGGAACATTTTAAAAAAATCAAATTAAACTTGGGGATGATTAAGATTGCATAAACTTCTCTCAATGATTGGCTAGAATATTTGATCTCTTGCACTAACATGCTCAAGAACGGAGAGACATCCATGGACTGCCAGATGAATGTTCATATGAAAGAGCCACAATCAGTATGTTCCAAAATTAGAATGTATTAACCGAATTTACAGTTACAGTGTTGTGTATTATGTTGTGCAGGATACTAGCTCAGATACAAGGATCAAGGGAAATCTGAAATTGAATCGGGTAATAATTATTTTGTATCTAATATAGTGATTGGCTAGTGAATCAGGTGCTCTGACCCATCCTTTCTTTTCCTAAGCCATCATTATTTTTTTTGCCGCCAAAAACCCGAAAGGTTTCTCTGACTGACAAGATGACGGCTACCATCACACCTTTCACTTCATATTCAAATTCAGCCCCCTTTTCAAGAAACTTCCATCTTTAGTCTCTTACTCTTCCAACATCTTCCTATAAGATGAACCATTTTCCCTCACCCAAATCACCAAACCCTTGTTCTTCAAGGGCAAACCCTCAAAATTCCCAAAATGCAAACACCCAGGAACCAGAACACGATGACTCTCTTGCCATCATGTTTCATGCAATGGCAAATCTGCCACTACCTTTGCCATCCAAATCACCGATTTCGCAACTTGGGGGTCACTCCAAAATCCATTTGTCCATGTTTCTTTGAACCCATCATCTTTGTGGAGTTTCCCTTCTCCTTCAGAGGGCTTGAGTATGGATACTACGCAATTCCCTCCGTCTAATGTCTCACCATCTGAAATGCCAACCTCTAATAATGCACCTTCAAAGATGGGACGCCGTCGTCTCAAGAGAATCACTGGCGAACCCATAGAAGTCTCTGAGGGTTTTCCTTCACCTGACAGGGCTCCCTCACCTTTTCCTCCTAGGGCTCCTCGAACTCATAGTCGCATGCGTCAAGATGATGCTAATCTTGAATAGGCTCTTTTTCAAAGCAAGAAATGCAAGGCTATTCCTAGGTCTTCATCTTCTCAAGGTGATTTGTTTCTACGCGAAATTTAGCTAAAATGTGACTAAGAGGATGATTCCTAAACCTCCTCGCCCTAATCCCTCTCCCAAGAAGCTTTCCACCACTACCAAGAATCCTCCTAAGCCTAAGGCTTCTTCCAGTAAAAAGAAACAGTCCTTCAACCTGTTCCCTCTGATAACTCTGAGACCGAGAGCGATCCTGAAGAAACTCCTGTCAACCAAACAGATCCTCAATTCCTTTCCCTCATTCACTTCTAAAAGCGCTCCCTCATTCGAGGTCGAGTAATTACAGGGTTTGGGGGGCCTGATATGGATGTTCTTGTTTCCAAACTTGATTTTCAGGATTTTTCTGACCTATTTCTTCTAGGAAACACACAGAGGAAGTTTTCCAAACCTGAAATGCATGAGTTTTATGGTAGGGGCTCGGTGAGTGACTCTGTGTTCCACATCACTATGAAAGGAAAATTGATTGATCTTGGGGTCACTGATATTACAGGAATTTTGGGTATTCCTGCTGAGGGGTGGGATCATTATGTCCATCATGACTGGCCACCTCTTGATGACTTGCCTTGTGCACTGGAAATAAGGCGCAAAGTCTCAGGGAATCCTACCTTAGCCTAGCATAAGAGTGTTTTGTGCAAAGATATGTCCTCCCTTCATCGCCTATATTTTGATGTAGTTCACAAGATTCTCATACCAAGGAAGGAAAGGAGGTTTGAGGCCAATTTTCTTAATTTAATACTAATGGAACTGCTTGATACAAATGTTCCCATCAACCTACCTAGCCTCATTCTTCATCATATGCATAGGGTCTTGGTTCAAGATAAAAATAGGCATGCTCTCCCTTATGGATTCTGGCTATCTCCGATCCTTTTGGAATACTCAGTTCCAGTCCAAGTCTAGACAATGCAGACGACCAAGGATATCCTTGGACAGGTGAATCATGTTTCTCTACCTGTTTCCATGCAGCACACTGGCACACCAATGCATCATCTTCAATTTGCTCTGGATGCCAAGACAGCAGAACTAGCTACTGCTCATTAAGACTTGGCCCAGGAAAGAAGTGTTTTGCTTGCCAGGATATCTGATCTTGAGGATAGGTTGAACAAAGAAAGGGCTGATAATGCTGAGATTGTCCGTAGGCTGACCATGCTGATTCCCTCCACTGCTCCCTCTACCTGTCCTGTTTCTTGACTTTGTTCCTCCTTTTGTAACATGCTCACTCTACCAATCACTATGTAGGATGCGCAATATTGTTGCTTGTTTAAATTTCTATTTCTTTGAACATTCTTGTATGTTGTAAGATTATGTACTTTTGTTATCCTTAATGCACACAAGTTCATCTTGGTTCATGTTTGTCTTTTGGCTCTTACTGTGTGCCTGTTTACTTATGCATATTCATTTTTAGTAAGAAGGTTCCAAAGTGTCTAGATTTTTTATGATGCCAAAAGGGGGGAAATACATTTGAGTTATGCAATATTTATAACCTTTGTTAACCTGTTCTTAAGGTCTCTTCTTAGTTAGCTGCAAGCAAGGTGAATAAATGCTGATACTCAGGAGGTTTGTCATCATCAAAAAGGGGGAATATATGTTAAGATAGCTGAAGTTTTGATGATGAACTCTGAATCATGAAACATGTCGACTAATCAGGTTCCTATTGAATCACATCTGAGATGTAAGGATGAGATACCACGATGTGCAAAATAGATAAGACACTTAGAGATAAGGACACACCATCAAAATATGAAGTCAATTCCCAAACCACAGGCTATGGAAGGAGCTACTGTAAAAAGAGAGTTTCAAGTGAATGAGAACTCTAATGAAGGTTGAGGCAAAAATCAAGGAGGTTGACTGCGTGAGGACTGCTTCAGCAAAGAGATTAAAAGGATAAAAAACTCTCAGAGTCATTTATCGAGAAAAAAAGAACAAAAAGAGTCAGTCTTTTTCAGAGTCGTGTGTCATCAGTTTGTTTGTTTTCGTTGATTAAGTTTGAGTCTAGGAAGTTGTTTCTTTCGTTCTTGTTGAGACTGATGTACTACTTAGATCAGTAATCTATAAACTGAGATTACGTATAGTCTTCAAGTTGTAGGCAACTCGAAGACATGGAGAACATAAGCCTGGGGAGGTTTTGTGTAGGTAGATTTCGTTTTGAAGTTTGTTGCGTAGTAGATTACTAGGATCTTGTAATCTTTTGTTGAGGCTCACTTTGATTTAGTGAAGTTGGGGAAAATTCCTGTAGGGGTACAAGTCATAGTTTTTCACCTTTTGTGAGCCAGGTGTTTCCACGTAAAAATACTATATGTTCTTCTGTTTTTACTTTCGGGAAATACTTCTGCAAACTTGGTGCTTAGATTAGGCAAATTCATAGGTCGTGCAAATCTAACAGTGACGGAATATGTTATCCATATACATGATGAAATTACTTATTCTGTATGAGATATCTTATCTCAAAATATATCCTAAAATAATTAAATTCAAAATAATAATCCTAGAATAATTTGTTTCCGACCAAATAATTTAATGTATAAGTTACACATTACTTTATGTTGTTTTAGCACAGGGTGTACTGTATCTGACAACTTATTTTATCAAGTCAATTTTGAAAGTGAAAACCCAACTATCAAGTCAATTTTGAAAGTGAAAACCCAACTATAGTGACTTTGTGGGAGGAAAAATAAAAAAATTGAGTGACTTTATTAATAAAAACATAGCTAAGTAACTTTATTACATAATTATATATAATTGAAAAAACATGATTAGGAGAGTTTATTAAATAATTTTTTATAAATAAGTAATTTTATTAATACAAAAAATAGTAAAATGATTTTACTAAATTATTTCATGTAATCAAGTGACCGTTTGAAGAATTTACTTCCAAAGTTAAAAGTTTTGTATGCAAACAAAGTAACATACTCGTGAAGTTCTTTTAAGAGAAAATCACGCCATATATGTATTTAGGACTATATTTTTTACAAATCAAAATACACTCTTTAATATTTACTAAAATGAGTGGAATGATCTCGAGGGTCATTTCAAATTTTTTTAAAAACGATTACCGTATTATTCCTCCCTATAGTTGCTTCAGATTATATTTGGCCTGTTTATGTGATAGACTTTAGAGTTTTGAAGAAAAGTTGAGTAATGTGTGTGTTTATAAGTTTTAAAGGCTTAAGTTATTCAAAAGTGTTTTTTGGTATCAATAGAAGTTACAAGGCTCGAAATAGAAAATCCATCAGAATTACAAGTCTCAAAAAAGAATTTTGTTACTTTCATTAGCTCCATAATATGAAACTGGTCTAGGAGTACCATCGTTTTTATATCTGGAGTTGTTTTGTGGATTGAGATCCTAAATTGGAAGTTTAAGTTAAATTGGAACAAGATTTGACTTTGGTCAACATTTTGAATTCAGATACTCGAATTAAATTTTTGATGACTCTATTGGATTCAGGAGGTGATTTTAGATCTAGGAAGAACTTCTTCATATTTTATGGAGACTCTGAGGGTGTTTTGATCTTTTTGAGCCTAAAATTAATTTAATTACAACTAATCAATTTCAGGATAAGACTTCAAATTCAATTTTTTACTGTTCCATTGGATCTGAAACGTCAAATTTAATAGAATAGCATATATGATTTATGTATTCGAGATTCTAAATGAATTCAAGGGTCTGATTGGAGACTTTGAATTTTGGATTGTTGATGTTTCTAGTGCAGGCAATTTTGCCTTTCGTGTTCGCGCCTCCCCTCCCACATTCACCACCACCACCACCAACAACAACAACATACCCCAGTGCCTCAAAAGGCTCCCGCTCATTGCGGGGTGGGGGGGTCGGATGTACGCAGCCT
>JAOTQR010078062.1:0-11618 GCA_025774065.1 Solanum ossicruentum
TTCTATTCTCATACTAAGAAATTGACTTGCCAATTAGGAATCCTCAATTAAAATCCTACATCATACGAAGGATGACTTGGTCTTAGCTTAAAAATATAGAAAAAAATTGGGGTGTTACAGAAAGAAACCCATGTACCTTAACTTTGGAGAACTTTTGAAAGATATTGGAGATGGGGACTTGAAGCTTGAATGAAATCCATGAAGAAATCCTTAAGATTGGTCTTGAGTTGTGGGACTTGAATTTTGCAATGAAAAATATGGCTAAGTGTTTAAGTGAGTATTTGAGAATGTTTATGGTGATATGAGGGTGAAATATGGCTAAGTATAGGTAAATACACATTTGGGAACACTTAGGCCTAAGACTTAAGTCTTGGAGCGAATTAGAAAAATAGTCACAAAATAATACCTTTGCGCGTCGCGGAAGCGGCGCGCTTTGCTCTCTAGAAATTGCACTCTTGAAATTTAATAATTGCTAATCTTTCACTTTTAAATTGGGATTAGACACTCTCTCGCCCCCTTCCACCTCTATGTTTGACCCCCTGGACAAGAATATGAAATTAGATTGTTGATATCACGCAAGGATTTTGAGATATATGTAAATTATGATTCCAAGCACTTCCGAGGCACATTTTCAGGCACTTTTTGGGGTCATTTCAATATCTCCCCATTGGAGACATTCATCCCCTAATGTAAAAGAGACATACAAGACAAGAATGATCATAAACAAATCATCCCCAACAAGAATGCAACATAACATTTAAAATACCATTTCTAAATCTCAATATAAGTGAAAAATCATCATGAATTTACCAACTTAAACATGAATGCATATGAATAACTTAGGGGATAAAATATAAGACTTGAAATTATATAGGGGACTTTGTATTAGTATCTTAGTCTTGAGTGGAGTGGAAAAGATAAGGATGCCACCTTTGCATGTCCGCTTCGATCTCCCATGTAGCACTTTCGACTTGTCGGTTCCTCCAAAGGACCTCAAAGGATGACACCTCCTTGTTCCTCAATCTCTTCACTTGCCTATCAAAAATCTGAAGCAGAACCTCCTCATAAGTTAAATTACCCTCAATGACTCCCACAACATCAAGAGTCACAATAGCATTGCGATCTCCTACACATTTCCTCAACATAGAGACATGAAATACCGGATGAACCAATCCCATCTCACTAGGTAACTTCAACTCATATGCTACCTTGCCAACCCTCTTTATCACCTCATAAAGACCAACATATCTCGGACTCAACTTCCCTTTTTTACTAAAATGAACCACACCTTTCATTGGATAAACTTTCAAATGGACCCAATCACCCACTTTGAATTCAAGGTCTCTCCTTCTCACATCGGCATAGAAATTTGGCGACTTTGGGCTGTTTTCAACCTTTGTCTAATCATCATATCCTTCTTAAGAGCTTCCATAACCAGATGCAGCCCCAATAAATCCATCTCTCCAACCTCAAACCACTCAACCGGTGATCTATATTACCTACCATAGAGGGCCTCAAAAGGAGCCATACCAATGCTAGAATGATAGCTATTATTATATGCCAACTCAATAAATGGAAGATGGTCATCCCAGCTACCCCTCAACTTCAATGCACATGCCCTATGAATATCCTCAAGGATTTGAATTATTTTTTTTGGCTTGGCCATCAGTTTAAAGGTGGAAGGTCGTACTATGTTTAACCCTTGTACCAAGACCCTTTTGGAAGGACCTCCAAAACTGAGAAATAAATTGAACACCATGATCTAATATGATGGATAGGGGAACCCCATGCAACGTCAATAACTTATGGATGTACAACTTTACGTACTCTTCAGCCCCATATATGGGCTTAAATAGTAGAAAGTGAGTTGATTTCATCATCCTATCAACCACCACCCATATAGAATCAAAACCCCTCCTAGTTTTGGGCAACCTAACCAAAAAATTCATATTAGTCACCTCCCACTTCCAAGTAGGAATCTCTATGTCTTGGGTTATCCCACTCGGCCTTTGATGTTCGTCTTTGACTTGTTGACAACTATGGCAACATGAAACAAATTTCGTAATATCCCTTTTCATGCCTCCCCACCAATACACATCCCTCAAATCTCTATAATTTTAGTGGAACTGGGGTGGATAGAAAAGACCAATTATGGGCCTCATCAAGGATTTTCACCCTCAAACCATCAACACAAGGTACACACAACCTACCTTGGTACCTAAGGGAAACATCTCCCCCTTAGGAGAAAACTTCCACCTTGCCCTCTTTCACCAAGGTCTTCAATTCTAACAAGGAGGGATCAAGGTCTTGTTTTGCTATCACCTCATCAACCAATGAAGATTTAGACCCATCAACAACACCTACACCATCATCACCAACCTCTTACAAAGCTAACCCCCAATCTAGCCAATTGATGCACCTCCCTAGACATTTCCTTAACACTACCATCAACATGAGCTAGGCTACCCATAGACACCGTACTCAAAATATCCTCCATAATATTAGTCTTACCCGGATGATAATACACACTCATATCATAATCCTTTAGAAGTTATGGCCACCTTCTTTTCCTCAAGTTGAGATCTTTTTGAGTGAGCACATATTGGAGACTCTTATGATCGGTAAATACATCTACATGCACCCCATACAAATAATGACGCCAAATTTTTAAAGCAAAAACCACGGCGGCTAATTCAAAATTATGAGTAGGATAGTTGTTTTCATGTATTTTGATTTGCCTAGAAGCATAGGCTATCACTTTACCATTTTGCATTAGTACGCAACTCAAACCAACTCTAAAAGCAGCACAATACACAATAAGTCCCTCAATCCCATCTGGTAGTGACAATATTGGAGTAAAGACAAGCTTATCTTTCAATGTTTGTTAGTTCCTCTCACACTCATCAGTCCATAGAAACTTAACCTCCTTTTGAGTCAATTTTGTCATAGAGGAAGCAATGGAGGAGAACCCATTCACAAACCTTCGATAGTAACTCGCTAGGGCCAAGAAACTCCTAATATCCGATGGATCAATGGTCTAGGCCAATTTCTAATCACATTGGTCTTCTTAGGATCCACCTTAATACCATCCCCTGACACTATATGACCTAGGAAAGCGATCAACTCCAACAAAAATTCACATGTTTCATACTTGGCATACAATTTCTCCTCCCTAAATCTTTAAAAAACAATCCTCAAATGACCTAATGCTCCTCCCTATTATGTGAATAGATCAAAATATCATCAATGAAGACCATAACAAAGGAATCAAGGTAGGGTTTAAAGACCCTATTCATTAGGTCCATAAAGATGGTTGGTGCATTGGTCAACTTAAAATACATCACAACAAAAATATAAAGCTCATATCTAGTCCGAAAGGTCGTCTTGGGAATATCACACTCCCTCACCTTCACTTGATGATACCCGGACTGAAGATCAATCTTAGAGAAATGGCTAGCCCCTTGCAATTGGTCGAACAAGTCATCAATCCTTGGAAGAGGATACCTATTCCTGATGGTAACTCGATTGAGTTGTCGATAGTCAATACACATCCTAAGGAACCTATCCTTCTTTTTCACAAACAACATTGGAGCACCCCATGATGATTGGCTAGATCTAATAAATCCCTTCTCCAACAAGTCCCTTAATTGTTCCTTCAACTCCTTCAACTCTGCCGGGGCCATACGATAAGGGGGAATAGAAATGGATTGAGTATCAAGGAGGAGGTATATGCCAAAGTCAATTTCCCTTTCTGGAGGAACACTGGGAAGGTCATTTGAGAAGACATCAAGAAACTCATTTACGATCGGAACCAACTTTATGGGAAGGACTTTAGACTCCACATCCCTAACCATCGCAAGATGGTAAAGGCTCCCCTTAGAGACCAACTTATGGGCTTTAATGCGAGAGATGAATCTACCCTTGACCATCACATCTTGACTTTCCCACTCAAGGACAGGTTAATTTGGGAATTGATATTTGGCCCTATTGGTTGTACAATCAATAGAAGCATAACAGGCGTGCAACCAATCCATCCCAAGAATGGCATCAAAATTGACCATGTCTAACTCAACCAAGATCACAAGGCAACACTTTATGCAAGATGAAAATAGGATAACTTCTATAAGCTTTCCTAGAAACAATAGATGTACCAATAGGAATAGACACTTCATATGACTCATGCAATAACTCGGGGTCAACATGGAACTTTTTAAGCAACAAAAGGGGTAACAAAGGAAAGAGTGGCACCCAGATCAATCAAAACATATACATCATAGTCAAAGATTTTCAACATACCATGTGGAGCATAAAACCAATTATGCCTTGGGGCACAACCTTGATGACCACCCCTACCCAATGGAACTGCATTTGTATCCTAGCCTTTGCTACAGTTTTTCGAACAATCCATCTTCTTGTGATCAAGTTCCCCACATTCAAACCATGCATTAGAACCTTTCAAACATAGATCCCAATGACACACATCAATAGGAAACACCTTGAGGCCTAGGGAAGTTATTAGCAAACCTCCTATTAATAGTATGAGAAGACACTTGGCCTTGATAGAGCTGGCCACCCCTTTGGAATTTACCCTCAAAATGTGCCCTCTTGGCCTCATGACCTATCCTCTTCCTCAACTTTTCTTCCTCTATTTGCTTGGCATATGTCATTAATTAGGATAAGTCCAGGTCACTAATTAGCAAAGTGGACAGGCATTCTTCGCTCACCAAGTCGAATACCCCCATCACAAACTTATTCATTGTAGATCTAGGATCTGCCACCAAATGAGGAGCATATATTGAATGTTGATTGAACTTGAGGGCATACTCCCTCACACTCATAATCCTTGCTTTAAACGCATAAACTCTATCAACTTAGCATCCCTAAGATCAAGAGGGAAGAACCGATTAAAAAGAGCCAATTTGAACTCCTCCCATAGCACCACATTACCATTTCCCTTCTCCCCCTTACATTGATCATACCATATTTAGGCTACCCCTTTGAGACGGTACACTACCAACTCCACCTTTTCATTTGGCCCAACACCCATGATATTCAAAATGGTGTAGACCTCACCAATGAACTCTTGTAGATATTCATGCACCTTTGACCTATAGAATACCGGAGGATTCATCCTCATAAAGTGCCTTACCCTAGATCCCGTGGTAGTAGCATGAGGGGCTTGGGCCTCTTGATTGACTTGGTTGGTCACAACTTAAGCAAGTATAGTGAGAGCATCCTGGAGCTCACCACTGGTAGGTTGTTCCTCTTGAGTTCGGGCCCTTCTTCCTTGAGTGTTAGGAATGATCTAGCATAACAAAGAGTAATCAGTAGGGGGGAAAAACTTACTACAACTCTATAGCACGACTTGAACATGAAGAAGGGAAACATTTCCTAAAACACATCATAACCTCCTATTCATAGTCATAGAGCGCTTCACAACCATGAATAGGACTCTAATCAACACGGTGTGTTTGACTCCAAGGACCTATCAACCTAGTTCTCTGATGCCAAGTTTTTCATGACCTAAGCCTAGTGCCAAGATGTGACACGACGAATGGGGAAACACGAAGGAACCCCAAACAAGCCTCTTAACTTATCATTACATATCATTGGTCGCGGAAGCATATAAAAGACATAAAGAGTAAGGATAGGGGCAATGGGACTAAGGGGAAAACTTACATAACATCATTATCAAGAGATAAGGAGTCAAAGCTTATATGATAGATATATAGCATGTCTAACAAATACCTCTACTACATAGATAAGAGCGGGGGCCAAGAAAAAGCAATCGAGCTCACCCTCATAGTCAAAATAGAATATAAAGAAGAGTGTCTTAATACATAATGAGAGAAACATAGATAAACTTTCCCTCGAGTAAAGGACTCAGCAACTAGCTTAAGTAGTATCGAAATAGCCATGTGGAGAAAGAACATGATCAACTTGGTCTCCAGTTCCTACATGGTGATATCATGTAGGCAAGAGTATATGTTGGTACATTTAATTGTACTATGTAGGATGCAATGCAATAAGAGATAGGCATCATAATCAAAATGCATAAGAATAGGCAAAATATAACAATATGGCATATATTATCACTGCTTAAGGAAAAATTGCTTAAATAACTCATGCTTATATAGGATATCATATGAGTAGAAGAGACCAAGCTAGATTTCCAAAGTACAAACCCCATGGTAGGTTGATGATGATCTCACCTATCACCCTGGTGTGTGAGGTAAAAACCCCTCAACTAGGTTAGTGATGATATCACCCATCACCCTGGCGTGTGAGGTACAAACCCATCAACTAGGTTAGTGATGATCTCACCCATCACCCTGGTGTATGATGTACAAACCCCTCAACTAGGTTAGTGGTAATCTCACCTACCACCCTGGTGTTTGAGACACTAACCCCTCAACTTGGTTACTCGAGCTACTAGTCCCCCCCCCCCCGGGGATCGGGCATGATCTAATGCAACACTTTATATATAATATATCACATGCCGCAGCTCTTGTCATCATCATATAGTCATTCATATCATTTCTCATGCTTTGAACCTTCAATTCCTCAAGAAATCATAATCGGACATTTTATCAAACACTTGGCGGGTGTGTAATGGGTGTAAAAGAGCATGTAATTTAGAGATGAAATCATGCAGGTATATCAGTGGTAAAACCTTTAATCAACACCTTCCAACACCCCAAGACATTCACATCAAACCCCCTCATCAATTCCAATATTAGATCCAAGATTTGAAGATCAAAATATGCTAAAACAACCATAATTTCATGAACTAAAATCATTGTGCTGTAAAGTTCTCAATATATAAGACCTACTTGTAAAATCAACTTTATATCATGCATTATTAATTAAAAGAGGGTTTAGGCACCATTGGTGGAAGGACCTAATGGTTCAACACCACATACCTTAGCTTTGGAGAGGTTCTTGAAGAAGACTTTAATGGAGATTTGAAGCTTGGGTGAGATCCTTTTAGAAATCGTTGAGACTGGCCTTGAGTTAGGGACTTAAATTTAGGGTTAGAAATGAATCTAAGTGTTTGGGGAAATATTGAGGAATGTTTTGGGGTGATATGAGGGTGAAATAAGGTTAATTATAGGTGAAAATATGCTTAGGAAAACTCAGGTCCAACACTTAGAAAAATCTGGGTGAACTAGGAAAAGACAGTGCAGGAAATACACCTCTCCGCGTCGTGGAGAGGTCCTGGACCGCTTCTGGAAATTGTACTAAGTGCAAATTTCATAATTCGATTCATTTGCTTTAAAATCGAGGTTAGACCCTTGTCACCCTAATTTGAAACTTCTGAACAAGAATATGAAGTCGGATTTTCAAAATTTCAAACGAATTTTTGGATATACAAAAAATAAGATTCCTGGCACTTCCGAGGCATGTTTTTGTGAACCTTTTAGGGTCGTTTCAGCCATTTCATCATTCATTGCCAAGAGGGCCATTTTATTTTCAAGTTACCAAAAAGGTCATTTCATCATTATTATCAAGTCATCAAACTTGTTACAGTTGGATATTTATCGAGTCGTCCACCTTATTACAGTTGAACCATATTCGAGTCGTCCACCTCGTTATAGTTGGACTATCATTATATCATTGCCAATAGGGTCATCTCATCATTATCGCTAAGAGGGTCATTTCAGCATACATTGCCAAGAGGGACACTTTATTTTCAAGTTGCTGAGAGGGTCATTGCTATTCATCGCCAAAAAGGTCATTTTATTTTCTAGTTGCCGAGAAGGCCATTGCAAATTCATCACCAAGAGGGCCATTATATTTAAAGTTATCAAGAGAGTCATTGCATATTCATCGCTGAGAGGCTATTATCATGTCATATCATATCAACTCATGTATCGAACTTGGTAAGAGATATCACCATGTACTTAAGTTATTATCTTTTACTAACAATTTGTTCTCTTAGTCTTTATCAAGAGCATCCAAGGGGATGAATTTTCAAAAAAATCATAGGTGTGGACGTCATCAAATAGGATGCAACACAATGGTGGAACTTTTTCTTAGCAGCAAACTAGGACATAGTCTGAAGCAGAATGTCAAAATATTTGGACCCGAACTGAGAAACAACTTCTACCATAATCTAACCATACCCTTGTCAAAGAGTATGTAAGTATTTCTTTGAATTGATTAGTGTTTTATTTTGTATACGGATGATTTCAACTCTCACCAGAAGCAATCTTTCTGATATGAGTGACAATACACCAAGAGCTTTGAAAATTATGTCCATGTAAGTTCTTACTTATGGATATGAAGAGCTCCACAGGCATGGCTGAGAGGTTGCAAGCCTCTTTTTCATACTCAACTCATTTTTCACTCCTCCCAACCAAATGTATCTTAGCATTAGAAGATTTCCTTTTCAACCGAGTGAATTGAAGTACAAGCAGTCTGATTCCCATGTCTGGAATATGTAGATGAGCTCAATGGTGAAAACTCGACTATTTTCCAACCTCCCCTCTATCTATTCCCTAGCTTGTCGGTCTCTCCATAGTTCGACTCGAAATACATTTTGAATTCTTTTATAATCATGCGTTAAATCAAGCATCTTGAACTACAAGTGGTCTGAATTTTCATGTAACCTAAGATATGTAGGAAACTCGATACTGGAGTCCAACCATAATTTTCCAAAGTTTATACTTTTCTTTCAAAAGATGAAAGTGTGGTCAGTCAAAATTGAATTTGTCAAATTTCTTTGTCTAGGGTCTTTTTCATCGACCCTATCCAAAGAAAGGGGCAGCTGTTGACACCCAGTTTTGACCTTCCACAATATAAACTAATTGTTGGGCTTCAAATTTTAACAATTTCAAATAATTAGTTTTCAAAAATGCAAAAAAAATTGAGTGATTTTTAAGGTTTAAATCTTTTAATTTTAAGTATATTTATGTATTATATATATTGTATACATTAATTTCAAGTATTAATAGTTAAATGTTACGTTTTCATTAATTTTTCAAGAATTTCTCAACTAGATTTTTTTCTTTTTTGGGGCTTAATTACTTCATAGTTTAAATTAATTATTTTAAGTTGTTAATACTAAGAGGCTCTTTAATTTATTTGTCTTGTGGTCAAATGAATCAATTGATTCAAATTGATCACATTTTAATTAGTCGTGTTTATAATTGAAATGACTAATTTTTTAATGAAACCTACCTACCCTTTAACTTATTTTCAACCTCCTTTTTGGTGAATTTAACCCAATTTTGGGAAAAAATCTGGCCCAATAATACTCCAGACCAGCCCATATCATTTCTTAAAACAAAAGTCAGCCAACATATACAAACATACGCATACGTATTCCCAATTTCTTCCACGTGCCTCTCTTTTCTCCTCCCTCACTCGCCCACTCTCCCTTCCTTCTTTTGCAAACGTGAACAATAACACCCAACGCCAACAATTCCTATGGCTCTAATCCAAGTCGCCTAACAAGCCTATTTTGAATTCAAAAACCCCAAGTTTCACCTGTTTTCCCCCCCAACTTTACCCAAGATTTTTCCTATAAATTCCTCAGGTATAGTCTTGCACAAAGGGGGCAGTTCCACACACAAAAAAAGGCAAGCATTAAATTTTCACTGACAGAGCATTCTTCATCTCGAAAACACATTGGAATTTTCACTTCTTTTAAACCAATTTCTAGAAAACTCATTCAATTTTTAAGATTTTCGAGATCGAAAATTTCAAGCTTCAAATCTCAGACAACAACTCCTATGGTGATGAAGGTTCTCGTCTAGGCTCATTTTGTCCCAGAACGCTGCTCCAAGAAAGGTAATACTCTTAGGCTTCTTCTTCTTCTTCATTCTGTTCAGATATAGATGCTTAATTGTGAAAATAATCATTATGTTACATTAACAGCTTTTATTGATGTTTGTTATGCCTAAAATTGCTATGTTGTGATGGATTTATACAGTGAACTTGTTATTTTTATTCATTGAGACGTTTTCAGAGTCATAGAGTCATGTTCTAGTGTCATGACCCAAAATTCAGGCGAGATGGCACTCACTTAACCCACCAAGGTGAGTCGGCCTAACACTAACTAATCCAAACATAACAATAATTGTGGAAGATGAATATACTAATACAACAGTTAATGATATGAATACCAAACTACAACGATCCTGTAACACCCCAAATTTTTTTTTCAAGCCAAGATCGAGTCATCCTTCATATGATATAGGATCTTAATTAAGGATTCTTAAATTAGCATAGATGTTATAGACAATTTCTTAGTATGAGAATAAAATTGGAGCTGATATGAGGTCGTAGTTCTAATGTATGATTTTATAAAAATTAGGCGAACCAATGACTTGTAAGTTGTATATATATGCTAGGATCAATTCCTAAGTATTGAAAGTATATTATATGTGATTTAGATTAATAAGTGATCTTTTAAATCAAGCCAATTCCAAAGAATTTCTAGCAACTAAGTTTTCATATGAGTCGATAGAAGGGTCAACTTCAAATAACTATATCTCATAAAGTATAATGAATCAGATGACCCATAATATATCAAATCAAGATATTTGAATTATCTTTTCAATTCATCTAATTTCACATTAATTAGAGTTTGGACTAGAAATGTATGACCATTTTAGGGGAGAGGTGTAGAGCAGTCCGAAAAGACCGCGCTCAGAGCGCGTCGCGGACCCTCACTGGATAAGTTAATGACGTTTTTTCTTTATAATTTGAGGGTATTTTTATCCTAAAATCTTTGGGGATATATTTATGGTCACCAAAACATATAAAACATCAGTTTTCATGATCAAAACCCTCTCCCTTCTCTCCTAAACATAAACACTCAAGAGTCATCAAGAAAATCATCAAATTAGGATTAGATTCCAAGATTCCACTTCAAGGTTAGTTATTCTTCATGAACTTCAATCTACCCAACCTGAATTTCTTCATTTATTCTTGAATCTCTAATAAGATTTTAAATTATAACCTAGGGTTTCAAGAAAACAAATTCAAGAATCCCAAGAAAGGATTTCTTGACTCTTCTTCTTCAAAAATTATGGTTCTTCATCAAGAACTCTAAATAGTCTAAGTCAAGAATTCAAGAACCAATGATAATTCTTTCAATCAATGCCCTTTCAAGTTGTTTCACTTTAAAAGAACTGCGAAGATTGAGGATTTTCTCCAAGATAGAGGAGAGAAGATCGCAAACTTTCCCCAAACTTCAACCAACGATTTCTCTCTCAATTTTGATCGGATTCGCGCGATTCAAAAGGCTAAATTGTATATTTTTCGGAGGAGAACACCATGGAAATTTAAGAAATTGATTTTGGTGCATCTTCT
Organism: Solanum ossicruentum; assembly: GCA_025774065.1. NCBI lineage: Eukaryota > Viridiplantae > Streptophyta > Magnoliopsida > Solanales > Solanaceae > Solanum > Solanum ossicruentum. Next base: position 11,323 of record JAOTQR010078062.1, read on the forward strand.
AAGGTAAAATTTGTGATTTTTCTGCTGTATTTTGAATATATTTTGAAAACTTTAACATGTGATTTCTTCCTCATATTAGCTCCGTTTTTAAATTGGTTTTCTCCATTGAATTCCTTATCTCTTGGGGACCATTTTCGTATATAAATTTCCACATTTTTATGGTATTTTTCTGGCGATGAAATTTTTGGACCATTTTATCCTTTTCATCCGAATTAATTGATTTTAGTGTCATTAGATTCATTATATAATTATGATGCTATATTTGAATAGATTTTGGTGAATTGGAGTGTCATAGA
>JAOTQR010078063.1:0-11617 GCA_025774065.1 Solanum ossicruentum
ATATCTCCTAACTTTTATCTATAATATTCTACACTATTCTATAATTTTCCAAAAGTTACACTTTATAATTTTAACAGATTAAACTAATTTCGCGAATTAACTTAATTAATAAATAATTTATAAATTAATTTAATTAATACATAATTTATGAATTAAATAATTAATTAATAATTCACCAAAAATATCACATCATTTGCCTTTGCGAAGCCGAGCCGAGTGAACGACGACGGCGGCGGCGCAAAGGGTCCCCTTTACATGACTCTTTAAGAGTTAGAAGAAGTGTTTCCTAATATACGGACAACAAATTTTCTTTATTTCCACTTTACTTGGTTCCCCCCCACATTTTCCTTTGTCTTTCAATTTTCATTTCCTTTCGATCTTCATTTCCCAATTCACACTTATTACTTAAACCCAACACTTTCTTGTGGTAAGAGCTCAAATCGTGATGTGCTGGTTAGACGCACGTCATGTTTCAACCACAATGCAGACATAAGCTTGGTATTTTTAAATGGATCAAATAGGGTAGAGAGGCGGTGCGGTGTGCCAATGGCCCTTGGAGATTTTTCGTTTAACAGAAAAAGGGATCTGCGTTGCCGAGATTCCTACACTTTGAATCAATAAATTACAGATGTCCAGAAAGAGAAAGCTGAATTTTATCTTCTCCTTTTCCTGCACTAGGACTTTAAATACGTATAAAATAAAATTGCTCAATAATTCATTCCATCTGTGCAGATATGGAGCATGAAACAGGATGTCGACTTGCATGATTTCAAAGAACATCGCAAAGTATCACATATAACATAGTTATTCCTATTTTTGTTCTTTCTTTTTCTTCAAGGCCTTTGTGATTCATTTAATCGACAGACATCAATTGCTGACTTTATGTTATTTTAGGAGATATACACCATCAAATAGAGTCCAACTGGCGCTGGTTCAAGCAATACGAATAAATAGTTGTTGCTGGCAAGGTATTCTACCAGTCATGCTTACGGTATTCTTCGAAATGTGGTGGATGCGAAAGGTTCTCAATTACAAATTACTATTGGATCATTGTTCATAGCTAAGCAATAAAGATTCTATAGTTCACTATACACAACTTTCGCTGTTTATAAGAAAATACTTGCACCATTCCATTTTCTACGACACTATTTTTGTTCTCTTTTCAAGCCCTTTGCTCTAATTGAATCAATCTTGTGTACTATATAGCAGGGACGGATGTTGCCTGCTAGTTGATAGTAACAATTTGAGTGTCACCTTGAAGACTCCGAACACATACTTCTCCTTGCCTATGAGCCTTTCCAAAAGCGGCAATATATAGAACAACTGATATTTCATTTTATCATAAAAAAAATTCAATTTCTTTATCCATATATTTGTTATTGATACTTATAATTATAATTATTAGTCTTGAACTAAAAACATATATTTGCATTTTTTTCTCTGTTTTCACTTAAAGCTCCAACTAACGTCAAAGTCCCAATAGTTGAGTTCCAAATTTTGGAAGGGTTGCAATGTTGCCCGTAATCGCCTTGCAAGTAAAAATAGTCCCGAGAGATACAATTTCACTTTAATCATCTGGCAAATTGATTCTTGATGTGGGCCTACTCCAAAAATAGATCTAATGTATTGCACCTAATATGTTTGAGCTTATTGGTTTGTTTTATTTTCTGTTTGTGTAGTGCTTCAAATGACTATAGTGAAGCTATAGGATGTTGAACTAGGGCGTCTTTTTCACAGCTGGGACCGTCACAGTTAGTGAATGTAAATTCATTATGTCTACTTGGAATGCACACAGGAAATATTAAGTACTCTTAATAGAATTAAACTTTTTAATTGTCAAATGACAGTCTCGAGTATTATGGGGTTTGTTTACTCATACTCAATTGAATTATCGATACCTGTATACCTATTCCTTTTATTTGGGTGGGGACGTGGGGGATATGGGAGAGAGTGGAGTGAGAATGAGGTAACTGTGTATCTTTCTGTTTGATCATCAAGTCTTTATATCATTCTTGTTCAATGTGTTTGTTGTTTTTGAATAGGTTCTCTTCCATTTTGAATCCAGGGAACCTATTTACACTATTGAATTTAATCCATATAGTGAATACTTGGCAAGTGGTTCATTGGATAAATGCATGAATATATGGTCAGTGAAGGAGGCCAAGATTGTAAGAACTTACAGTGGTGATAGCGGTATTTTTGAAGTGTCTTGGAACAAGGAAGGTAAAAAGGTTGCAGCTTGTTTTTCAAACAAGCAGGTTTGTGTGTTTGATATTCGAATGTAAAGGTTGAGGAACACATAGGCAGAAATTCTTTCTTGTAGAGAAGCTTTTTTGGTTTCTCATCTAGTGTCCGGTTACCTACAGTGGGGCCAATGTTTCATTATGGCATTGCTTGCTAACAAATTCACATAGCTCTGATTATTCCAATTAGGTGTAATTTAGCCACATTGTCATTTCCTTGCTCGAAATTAAACCCAAAACCTAAAGGATCCTTTGGTTTGCCAACAGTTTATGCTGGATTATGATATAGTTGTTTCTTTTCTTCTTTGTCGAATGTGTTGAAGTTCTTTGAGTGAGGTGAGTCAGGAAACTATGGCTTTGCCATACAAATAGCAAATTTAAAGGGCAAGAAAAGATTTTATAACCTTTTTTTTTCATTTTTTGGGCCGTACATTTGTAATTTTTGGTCAAAGCATCTACATTCATGTAAATAATCTATTTTTGAAAAGTACAAAATTTTCCCTTCAATTTGATATTCTAACTTTGGTTTTTCTTAAATTATCAATGCAAATTCTTCATTTTAATTGATTTATCTACTTATTTCACTACGATAAAAATAGCTTTTAGTAGCAATAAATATGCACATTAACATAGAGTACTACAAAGTTTTTGGAATTAATTAATTGTTATTGGATGCAATCTCATGAAATTAGTTGAGATGCGTGCAAGCCAACTAGACACCATAATTATCTAAAAGTTAAAAATAAGTCTTGTATTAGTATAGTCCAAGGAAGGATCGCACCCTGACAATTTACTAATTTCTTTTAGCAAATTAATTTTATCAATTACCGGTGCAATGATACATGTAATAGCCCATGATCCTTTTACTAAATCTTTTAACAAGCATCGAGTCTGTTTTTCAATGATTACAGGAACAGTTTAATGTTGCACACTAATTAAAGATAAAGTTGGAGACCTTTTGTACTCTCGTCATGTTTCATTCCATCTTATTAATTTTGTATAAGAGACTTTAATAAAAAAATTAATCAATGTTAATTACCTTTTATAACATATACAAATTGAAATAATGACTGAACAACGAATCCAGTATTTCCAGAGGAGAAGAAAATGTTGACACACACTTGATTGTCGTTATGCAAGTGTGTACAATACAAATCACCAAAAACCCCATTTTATTAACAGAATCTATCACGATTTTAGCGGTTTGGCCAGTTGCTCAAGATTCAAGATTATTCCATTTTCTCATGTTAGCAATGTACAGTGGTCAAATTGGATCATTTTCATGTCGGAACCTTATACTTTTTTTCATCATGTGGGAATTAAAATTAATTCCTCTTTATCTACTTCTAGTCATGTGGGGAGGAAAGAAACATCAGTATTCAGCTACAAAATTTATTTTGTACACGACAGGGGGTACTATTTTTCTCTAAATTGGAGTATTGGGTGTTGCTTTATATGGGCATGGATTGACTGTCGTTAATATAACAATTAATTTGGTGTGCTTGTGTTGACTGTAAATGTAATTAATATAACAATCAATTTAGTGTGTTTGTGTTGTCTGTCGTTATTCAGGTGTTTACAATAAAAATCACCAAAAATGAATCGATTGACTATCTTTAATATAACAATCAATTTGGTGTGTTTGTGTTGACTGTCATTAACTTTTTTTCTCATTTGTCTTTGCTTCAAATTAAATAAATGAATTATTTTTTATCCTATCCTTTATAGTAGTTATATATCGTAGCCTAGTACATTATGTAATAAGAGAAAATTGATACAATCTATTCAAACGTTGTATTCACTAAAATAATAAAATATGAAATAATACAACACAATATAATAGGGCTAGACATAAAATATCAAAAATTATTTTTCGAACCAAACTAAATTTTTTGGTATTTAGTAATTTAATATTTGGTATGGTACTCGGGATTGGAGTAAAATTATAGAATTATGGTATTCGAGTTTAGTTTTTGGTGTGAGATATTGGTACCATTTGTTATTTCCTAAATATCGAATTATTTACTAAATGAAGGTTGTATATCAATAGGTCTATTATTCATTAGTACATGTCCAAAGAGAAAGTTAAAGACTAAATATAAAGAGAAAATAGCTCAAATATACCATCGGACTTTGAGAAAAGGCTTATTTATGTCATTACCATTTGAGAAAGCTTCATCTATGCCATTAGTTTTTAACTCTAGTTTTGCAAAACCACTTAAATAACTTTAAACATTTTTAAATTAGCGGTTTGGGTCAAATGTTGTCTTTTTGGTCATTCTTCTTCAAGAATGCCAAGAACACATTAAGAATGTCGAGAACACATGAAGAACACCCAAATTTTCAACTTAAAAGAATTGATGGTTGATGAAATAAATCGATTTGACAATGTCCAATGAGACTAGGTAAATGAGTTAACCAGATGGTTGATATCTTATGAGCATATTGAGTCATTGGAGGAGTACTGAGCACCGAATTGAGTAAGAGTAACAAAACTCAAACTCAATAACTACGTAGCCATCATAGGAGAGGATTGAATAGTAACACTATGAAATGACCCAGAAAGTTGCCCGAAAATATGCCTTGAAAGTACCCAGAATCGTAATTTCCATAAATGTAAAAATCTATTCGTTATTTCAATATAATGACTTCATATTCTTGTTCAGGGGGTCAAATTGAGTGGGGAAGAGGTCTAATCGGAATTTTAGAGCAACCATATCAAAATCCGAAAATTACAAAAAACGTAATTTAGGAGGGTCAACTTTGAAGGGGCATATCTCTTAGCACACAAAGAAATGGGTGGCCCACGACCTATCAAATTAAAACTCTTTGAATTAGCTTTCTAACTACTTGGTTTCACCTTATTCGAAGTTCGGATGAAGAATTTATGCCCGTTTTCGTAGAGCTTCTTCGTGCAGAAATTCAAATTTCCAGTGAGTAATCGGTGACATGTACAAGTGTTATTTTGGTTCTGTTTTTTTTTTTATTTCGGTCCAAGACTTTCAAGTCTTGGGCCTAAGGATTCTCATACATCTTTTTACCTATACTTAACCTTATTTCACCCTCATATCATCCTTAACATTCTCCAATATCCTCTCAAACACCCTAAATTCAAGTCCCAAACTCAAGACCAAATCTTAAAGATTTCATCAAGGATCTCATTCAAGCTTCAAATATCCATTTCTAATCTTCTTCAAGGGTTCTCCAAAGTCAAGGTATGCGGTGTTGAACCATTGGGTCCTTCCATCCATGGTACTTAAGACGCCTTTTTACTAATATTGCATGATTTAAAGTTGATTTTACATGTAGGTATTGTATATTTAGGAATTTACTGTACGATGATTTTAGTTCATGAAAGCATGGTTGTTTTAGCATGTTTTGAACTCTAAATCTTGGATCTAATGTTGGATTTGATGAGAGGTTTTGATGTGAAAGTCTTGGGGGTATTGCAAGGTGTTGATTGATGGTTTTACTACAAATTTTCTTACATGATTTCATCTCTAAATTGCATGATCTTTTACCCCCATTACACACCCCCAAGTGTTTGATAAAATGTCCATCTAGGATTTCTTGTGGAAATGAAGGTTCAAAGCATGAGATATGATATGATTGACTATATGATGATGAAATGAGCTTATGTACATATGAATTCTATATGAAGTGTTGTAGTAGACCATTCCCAATCCGGGAGCCTAATTAAGGGGTAAATATCTCAACCACTAGGGTGATGGGTGCTGTCATCACTAACCTAGTTGAGGGGTTAATATCTCAACCACTAGGGTAATGGATGCTATCATCACTAACCTAGTTGAAGGGTTAATATCTCAACCACTAGGGTGATGGGTGTTATCATCACTAACCTTGATGAGGAGTTAATTCCTCACACACTAGGGTGATGGGTGTTATCATCACTAACCTAGTTGACAGGTTAATATCTCAACCACTAGGGTGATGAGTGCTATCATAACTAACCTTGATGAGGGGTTAATACCTCACACACTAGGATGAAGGGTGCTATCATCACTAACCTTGATGAGGGATTTGTTCTTCACACACTAGGGTGATGGATGCTATCATCACTAACCTACCAAGGGGTTTATACTTTGGAAATCTAGCTTGGCCTATTCTTCACATATGATATCTTATATGAGCATGAGTTATTTAAGCATATTTTACTCTAGCATAGAATCTATATGCCATCTTGCTATAATATGTCTATTACTTATTGTTATGCATTTTGATTATGATGCCTATTTCTTATTGCATTGCATTCCACATACTTAGTACATTCAAACTTAGTAACTTATACTCTTGCCTACATGATATCATCATGTAGGGACCGGGGCTCCTATTGATTCTTCTTGTGGCTAGATGGATTGTTCAAGTTGGCCTTTGGTGAGTCCTCCATTCCGAGGACAAGGACTATTCTCTCACACTATGTATTAAGATTCTCTTTACTTTATCGTATACTTATGACTATGAGAGTGGGCTCGGTTGAATGTCTTGGCCCCCGCCATTATTTATGTAGTAGAGGTGTTGTTAGAAAAAGCAATGTATTTATGCTATGAGTTGATTCTATTATCTCTTGACTCTATGTTATGACAAGTTCTCCCTTAGTCCCTTTTGTCCTTATTTCCATTCTTCAAATGTCATTTAATTGTTTCCGCGATCAAGGATGTGTAATGATATACTACAAGGCTTGTTTGGAGTTCCTTCGAATTCCCCATTCGCCGGTCACGTCTAGGCCCTAGGTTTGGATCGTGACACACTGGATGCTTCCCTTTTGTCCCAAATAAGGATGGTGTTATTAATTGTGGATCCATCAATGTGATATCCTTTACCCCGACAAAGGTACTGGATGGATATCACAACGACATAGCTTCGTTGTATTATCACTGGCTCATAGGTGATGGTTGTCGATTAGAAAAACTCCCATATAGGTCATGACGGTATCTTAGTGTCATTAAGGAGTTCCTTACTTTTCGAGTTAAGTCTCTTAAGCCAGACGATGTTTGAGATGAGTTGATGGCTGAGTTAAGTCCTTTGAGTGAGTATCTTTGATTATGTCTTTTTGTTCCAACTATTTTACATACTATTATATTCCATGCACTTACATCCATTTGGGCCTTCACCTTTTTATGATACAGAGATAAGTACTCAAGATCATCAATAGGCACTCTGTTGAAGGTCTATTCTTCTTACAGTTGATTGGTGAATTCTCCCCTACATTCGGACGATACCATTTTATATCCCTTATGCTTTGAGTTAGTTTCAGTTTGAATTGTTATAGCCATCTAGACTATAGAGATAGAGGCTTCATAGACTAGAAGATGATGACTTGATGTTGAGGTCCTTCTTTCTTGAAATGAGTTTTCTTTAACTCTACTCTTATGTCATAGATGTTAAGTTTGATCTTGTTGGTCTATAGCCTTTATTCATTGAGTTAGACTACTAATTGAATGCCCATCATAATGTCAATTTATCTTAAGTTTTCCGCTGAGTTGAATGATTGGCCGGCTACCATGAGGCCATGTGGTTCACTTGGGGGTTGGAAATAGTCTCTGAGTGTCGGCCACGTCTAGGGCATCCACCCAAGGCGTGACATTGGAGGAGAGTTTTGAAAAATATTTTTCTTAATTTTTGGAAGTCATTTTCCTTAAATTTGAGGAAAATAAGTTGATTTGAAAAATATTTTCCAAAATACTTAAGTCAATTACTCAACCAAACATGAAAAAATTGAAAAATATTTTTCGCTATTCCAAACACACTCTAAGTCTTTATAAGATTCCTATGAGCCTTATGACTGCTACAAACCTAAGTAATATGAGGAATTATAAACTTTAATTACTAAAACCACACAACCTCCCAAGGCATGTATTTCCCAGTGTCTTCGAGTTCCCTAACTTGAAGACAACAACCTAGTTCAGTTTATAACTCACTGAACTAAGATTACATCAATTCTACATCAATATATATTTACCTCATCTCTCTGGGCAAAGAAACGAGATCAATCTCAATTTTTCTGATTTCTACTGTGAGTTTTTTATAGTACAACTTTACTTCTTCCTCAGCTTGCTAGTGGCATTAACCAAATAATGGCACATACCTAGTATTCATCAATGCCATAAATAGTGATGTATTCTGAAACTTCTTGTGTTGCTCCCAAGTCCATGCTGAATTTGAGGCTATTTTCATCATGGACTTGGGAGCAACATAAGAGGTTTCAAAATGCATTAGATATATATGGCATCGATGAAACACTAGGTATGTGGCATTATTTGGTTAATGCCACTGGCAACACTAAGGAAGAAGTAGTTATACTATGAAAAAGTTATAGTAGAAATAAGAAAGAATGAGGTTCCTTTGCCTACAGATGACGAGGTAAGTATACATAACACATATATAAATTTTATGTAAATATGTGAATTAGTAAATTGAATATGTTTTGATATATAAAAAAATTTTGAATTTAGTAAATTGAATATGTTTTGATATATAACCAAATTTAAACATCTAAAATATGAATTCATCTCTTCATTTTTAGGTAAGATTAATAACTTCAACTTTCGACTCTTGCCCAAACGGAAGTAATAGCTGGAGTTGGAGGGTTCAACCTCCAACCTCCAGCAATTCAACCTCCCCAGATCTCCCTGGGTATATTGTTGTTGTTGTTAGAAGATTTAAATTTCACAAAGTAAATATTTACCTATAACCATTCTAGTGCATAAGTGTTCTTCTAAGCCAAGGGTCTATCAAAATAACCTCTCTACCTCAAAGGTAAAGGTTAAGATCTGCATATATTTTAACATCTCCAAATTGCACTTCTTGGTATATGGTACCTATTATGAGTATGTTATATATGAGTACCTATCCATATTTATCCATTATAAATGAGTTAGGCACCAAACCCATTAAGATGGATAAAAAATAGGTATAACTTATACTACCCATTTAAAAATGGATAATCATATATCATATCATAATCATATATTACTAATAGTGGGAACAAAAAAATTAAAAATTAAAATACCAAAATACCCCTACAAATTAAGTTACTACAACAATGCCATTACAAAAAGTTTTTCCTTAATAAACTCTAAAAATTAAATTAATAAAACCAAAAGACATGATCCTAACTCATTAAACAATAGTGTAATGCCAAAGCAGTTAGAAATCTTTTCACTTTCCTTGGGCATTTTTCCATGTTTTGAGTCACAACAAATTTGTATAGGAAAACTTTTAAAAGAGCAAGGTATAGTTTATTGGAATTTGTTCTCTTTAAAATAGTTTAATAATTTTGAGAATGAAAAAAAATATATTCAAAGTATGAAAATTGACTGGCTGTGGAGGGTGATAAAAAAATATAGAAACAAGAAAGAGGAAAGAAGAAAAAGGGTTTATTTTATTTCATTCTTTATTTGTAATTTTTTTTTCAATTGATTTAAAACAAAAGAAGACTATGAAATTAGTCAATTTTATTCTCTAAATAAAATGAAAGAAATTATTAATACTACTAAATAAAAATTAATTGATTCTTTATTTTCATGTTTACCACAATAAATTACAAAGACATGGTTTTTATCAAACAGTATAATGTCAAATCAGTTACAAACCTTCTACTTTTTATTTATAATTATTTTTCATTTTTGTGCTATATTGAAGAATTCAAAAAGACATGATTTTATATTAAATGTTACATTTCAAATGAGTTATAAGTATTTCACCTATCCCAATTTTTCCTACATATATTTCAATTCTATATTCATTGTGTGTCTAATTTTATGGATAGTAGAAGCTGAACTAAGGACTAATACTTTCATTTTTCTCTTTTTTATTTTATTGAAAATACTTTTATTTTATAAAATTTTAATTTGTTGATTTGATGTTATATGAATGGTGGAAGTTGAACTTATGCAAAGTGGGTAATTCAATCTCCTAGTAATTTATCAATCGAAAATACTACTATTTCATTGAAATTTTGTTTAATGACATCAAATTTTAATGTATGCAATTCATTTATTTTTTAGATTGGTCCATAAGTAAGTATATACAGATTCAAGGTTATCTTTTCTTTTATATACACCTAATTTTGAGTATTTAATTTTTTGTTCAGTGGTGAATTAGTAGCAATTATATTGTTTCTTTTTTTTTTCCTTCTATCAAATTCACACATTTATTATCTTTCCTCATGTAATAGAGCTGTATTTTTCATCAAGTATGAAAATAGACTATTACTCCCTCCATCTCAAATTAATTGAATTTTTGAGTCATTTTTCAATATTCAAAATATTTGAATTGTTCAAAGTTCAAGGTGAATGTTTGAAACTTTTTCATATTTGCCCTTTCATTTATTGAACTTTTAGATTTTCTAGGAGATAAATTACACGACATATTTATGATTTTACACAGGGTGATAGTGAAAAATATAGTGTAAATTTTATCTTTGAATATTTTTCTTAATATATGTACATTACCTCACAAATTCAATTAAATTGGGATAAAAGGAGTATAATCTCACAAATGATTGTGTTATATTTCATAATTTAATTATATGCATATAATTTAATAAATATTTTACTATCAAAATTTACAGATGATAGAATTAATAATTTTGACTCGGATAAGAAGACAAAGATTACACGATTTGTATATATCAATTGAATATTTAAATAATAATTATTTTATAATAAATAATTGCTATTTTTTTGTAGGTGTATACTATGATACTGATAATGATCTATTAACCATCCTTAGGAAGATATATGTTGATTGAATGTCTCTGCAACTTTTAAAAAATATGACTGTCATTCGACAACAACTTCTTGATATGTATGCATTTGTAAAAAGATCGAGACTACTATCTTTTTAGATAGGCAGAAAGTATGAGGCATTAAATGTTTGGCAATCATAGTGTCAACATTTAAATTATGAATTGTAATAATTATTTTTAAAATGGGAACTTTATCAAGTATAATACTTGATATAATATAAGAATTGCAAATTTAAAGTCGTTAGAGTATTAACTTTGCAATTCATTTGATGACAACATTTTAATATTGTCACGACCCAACCCAGGGACCGTAATTAGTGCCGATTGGGCACCTAGACAAACAATAAACTGGATTTCCAACTATAATGGCTAAGAAATCTACCGAAATTTCGGCAGAGTTTCCTCTGTTTTTACTGACTAACCAAATCCGCAAACAGCAACTCCAACATACAACAAATATCTATACACATATATATGCGGGCTGACAAGGTCACCGCTGCGGTAGAACCGCCCAACAAATGTATCGTACATACGTAGTCATACCATATGCAATATCCCACACCCACATGTATCCACAAACCTCTACACATACGAACTGAATCAT
>JAOTQR010078064.1:0-11616 GCA_025774065.1 Solanum ossicruentum
AATAGTTTTAATTTATCAGAATATTTACCAGATATCTAATTTGATAGATTAGTATTTTATTTGGAATCTAATAGGCTTATATGATAATGTAAATGATTTAAGTTACTAGCCTATAAAAGTTGAAACCTTATTTATGGTAAGGACTTTAGTCTAGCTATTGTCCTCTGGTTACACTTGTAGTTATGTCAAACAAGCGGGTTGGATTAAAGTTGAAAATGTTAAAATAAAAATTGGATTGAGTCATGATGTATCCAAATTTACTTTGGGTTCAAACAAGTTGGGTTCAAATTGGCTAAAATTCAGGTAGGGTCATGATACGTCCAATTTGACCCGATCAATTTCAATAATTTTAATATATTATTATTATTTACTTTTTATAATTACAATTTGAATTTCAATTTAAAAACATAAAAAAGTTACAAATAGATAGATAAATTATAGCATATATTACGTCAATGCAAGTAAAAAGTCTTAGAACGGGTTGAAATTAGAGATTAAATTGGGTTCAATTGAAGATCCTTTCAAAATGAGTTAAGGCTTGAGTCTGTTGAGATTGAAAATAATTCAAATTATCTTGAGTCCAACTCATAAAATTTTGGACGGGTTACCTATACTTGACCTTATTTTGACACTCTTAGTTAGTGTATTCATCTTAAAAAAATAAAAATAAATTTGTGGTAAAAATGAATTGTTAGATATTTTTGTGTTCATTAAGGATAAAAAGAAGCTTTTTTAAAGTTAAATTATTTTTAATTATAAAAAATAAAATTATTTTTGAAACAAATTAAAAAAAGAAAAGTTACTTAAAATAATATCAAGCGATATCATTTATTTATGATCAAATGGTTGACGCAACTCGGAGACTCCTTCTCAGGCTTAGGTGTTAACTAGGACAGTCATTAACTGAGACCATACGTAAATGGTGCTATTAGGTTCATTGACTAGTTTTTTGGCTTTAGAATTTTGACTTTGTCTTAAAAATATCATAGCCCTATCACTATCAGCATAGACTTTATTTTGTAGCTCAATGACTGTGTGAGCTTACTCTTTGAAGCATATGAAGGTGAATCTACAATTCACACTTTTGAATTCATATTATTTGAGTCTCATCTATTTGTGAGACTAAAATAAGTTCTACATAATTATTACTCAATTATATGAAATAAAAAAAAATATTTTAACATCACGTCCTTAAACTACATGAAAAGAACAAAAATATCATTCATTTAGAGTTTGGTCCAAAAATACATTTACTGTCAATACTGTGGGTAAAAAATATTTTATTATTATTTAATGGGTCAAAAAAGTCCCTTTTCAGATTGGATTCAAATAGGCTAAAATTTAGGTTGGGTTATGATCCGCCCAATTTGACCCGATCAATTTCAATAATTTCAATATATTATTATTATTTATTTATTATAATCACAATTTGAATTTCAATTTAAAAACATAAAAATAAAAAAGTTACAAATAGATAGATAATTATAGCATACATTACATCAATGCAAGTAAATCTTAGAATGGGTTGAAATTAAAGATTAAATTGGGTTCAATTGAAGATCCTTTCAAAATGGGTTAAGGCTTGAATGTGTTGAAATTGAACCCAATTCAAATTCTCTTGACTCTAACTTAAATGAAGGGTATTTTGAATCCAAAGGTGGATGACAGGGACATTTTAGGCTCAATAGATGGATGAATGATATTTTTGTATCATTTTTTATAGTTCGAGGGCATTTTAGGCTCTTTTCCACTTATTATAACTATTAAAGGAAAATATTTTTAACCATCTTGCATATATATTTTTTGTGCTTATATAATACTTTATCATTTGAAATATTAATCTATCATTTACTATAAGGAAATCAACATTATGTTATTAACTCAGTTATTTTATGATAGTTTTCATCTTGTCGAATTTGTCAAAACTTAAATTTGTGGCACTTGACATTTTTAGAAAGAACTATTTGTCATGGATACTTGATATCGAAATTCATCTTGCTGCTAAGGGTCTTGATGATATGATAATCAAAAGAAATAAAGCATCAAGTCAGGATAAAGCAAAGACTATGGTTTTCCTTTGTCATCATCTGGATGAAAGCCTAAAGGTTGAATACTTGACGGTGAAAGATCTATTTGAATTGTGGATAGATTTGAAAATGAATGTATGACTATCTTAAGGTAACAGTATTGCCAAGGGCTCGTTATGAGTGGATGCACTTACGATTTTAAGATTTTAAAATCGTAATTGAGTATAATTTTGTTGTATTCAGAATCATTTCCCAATTAAAATTATGTAGGGAAACTATAAAAGATGAGGACATGTTGAAATAGACATTTACTACTTTTTATGCCTCAAATGTGATATTGCGACAATAATACTATGAAAAAAGTTTTCAAAAATACTCTGAATTGATCTCATACCTTCTTGTGGCTCCCTTTTAATGAAAAATTATGAAGTTCGTCCCATAGAATTGCTCCATTACTGGAAGCAAATGTGGTAGAAACATAGGCCAGTCTGAAATAAGATAAAATAATCAGTGCCAAAATTATGTGTGGGATATCATAACTAGGGCCTAGATATGACACGATGCATGGGGACCCCGAAAGAACCCTAGGCAAGCCTCTTAACATATCATTACACATCCTTGGTCACGAAAGCAATTAAACAAAAACAAAAGAGTAGAAATAAGGGCATAGGGATAAAATGGGAAACCTTCATTTAATAAAACATCAAGAGAGTCAAGCTTATAGCATCATTACATACTTTTCCAACAACACCTCTAAACATAGAACTTAGCGGGGGCCAAGACAAGCAACCGACCGCACCCTCATAGCAATGACAATAGATAATCCAAATATACAAGATATAAACTAAACATAAGCATGAGAGAAGATAGATATTGTCCCCGATCATGAAGACTCACGAAAAGCTAACTTGAACAATCCGTCTAGCCATATGGAGGAGAATCAATAGGGGCTCCGGTTCCTTCATGGTGATATCATGTAGGCATAGAGTATGCGTTAGTATGTTTGAATATACTAAGTATGTAGGATGCAATGCAACAAGAGATAGGCGACATAATCAAAATGCATAATCATAGCAAGAGATAGTATATTAGCAACATAATATGCATGAACAATGCTTGAAGTAAAACATGTTTGAAAAATAATCATACTTACATAGCTTGTTTAACACAATAAGGTGACATGCTTAGACCATCCAAATACCTTGTACTAGAGGGTGAGAGATATATCATGAGTCCTAACCCCTTCTAGTAGGTAATGGGTAGTACATGAGGGTAAAGAGATAGCATAGTTCATAATCTATAGTTCATAATTGCTACATGTAAACATGAGATAATGAATAGCACATGAGAGTAGAAGGTATCATGGGTCATAAACTCTTCATGTAAGCATGAGATAATAAATAATATTAAATCGCATATGAGGGTAAGGCATACCACATAGTTCATAACCCCTTCATATGAGTATATTGCATAACCTCAAATCATACACGAGGGTAAGGAGTACAACATAGTTCATAACTCTTTCATGTATATATGAGTAAGTAAGTAGCATTGATTCATACACAAGAATAAGATGTACAACATAGTTCATAACCCTTATATGTAGGAATTGGCCTTGTACTAGAGGGTAAAGCATATAACATAGCTCATAACCCCTTTTAGGATAAAGATTCAATAACTCATCAACAATTCCAAAGAACACAACGATCATGAGAGCCCAACAATTCACTTGCAATGTCATAGGTGCTTTACATGATTTAAACACACATATATACATTCCTTTCATCACTATAAGCGACTTGACTCATAAGCCATGCAATAGACCATCAATAACTCAAGAACCCTAAACTGGACATTTTATCAAACACTTGGTGGGTGTGTAGTGCTAGTGTAAAACCATGCAATTCAAGAGTGTTATCATGCTAGAAAATTCAATGTAAAACTATCAATATATACTTGGTAACACCCTCAAGCAATATACATCAAAACCTTCATCAAATCCCACAATAAATCATAGATTGATAGCTCAAAACATGCTAAAAACAATCACAATTTCATAAAACCCCATTATGGTGTGCAGTGAAATTCATAATAAGTAAGACTTATGAGTATATCAACTTTAAATCATGCAATTTTAGGTAAAAGAAAACTTGGGCATCATGGGTGAAAGGAACCCGTGAAAGAAAGATGGAAACTTGAAGCTTGAATGGGAACCTTAAGATCTGGATGAATTTGGGACTTGAAATTTGGCGATGAAATATTGTCTAAGTGTTTTAGAGAGTATTTGAGAATGTCTTGAATGATATGAGGGTAAAATAATGCTAAGTATAGGTATCTTCACGCATGGGAGAACTTAGGTTCAAGACTCAAAAGTCTTGGATCGAGATAAAAAAAAATTGGACAGAAAATACACAGTGGCGGTCCCGCTAGTATTGCAGACTGCTCATTGGAAATTGACACTTTAAAAATTGAAACTGTGATTCGTTCTCT
The DNA here is from genome assembly GCA_025774065.1 of Solanum ossicruentum. Taxonomy (NCBI): domain Eukaryota; kingdom Viridiplantae; phylum Streptophyta; class Magnoliopsida; order Solanales; family Solanaceae; genus Solanum; species Solanum ossicruentum. The sequence continues at coordinate 4,518 of JAOTQR010078064.1, forward strand.
CTAAAATCGAGGTTAGACCATTCCCCACTCAATTTTTCCCCTTGAACAAGAATATGAAGTCGAATTTTCGAAATCACGCATGGATTTTGAGATATATGAAAATTATGATTCCGGGCACTTCCGAGGCACATTTTTGGGCACTTTTTGGGGTCGTTTCATGGGCTTGTCAAGGGTGAGAGATGATATAATAATTGTTGATATGGTGGTCATAACAAAAGGAAGAACAACATGAGTTCTCAAAATTATCCTTTAACAGGCAAAGATGATCACTTGTCATCCTTGTGGCCTGAAAGATCACTGGAAAAATGATTGCTAGACATTTGAGCATTTTGTCAGGTTGTAATAAAATTCCTTGAAAAGGAAAAGAAAGAAATGTGGTGCCTCTAATTCTAATGTCTGTGGAGTCACATTTGACTCTTAAAGATGATGCCCGGACAGGTCCTTCTCATGAATATAATGAGAATGTTGAAGCAAATTTGGCATTGAAAGAAGATGTTTTTAATGGTCCCAATTATATTACTCATTTGGAAGTTGAAGACTTCTTGGAGATCAAAATTGAAGATTGATCATTCAATTGAAAAATAAATAATGTTGTGTTCAATTGTTTTAGTTAAAGTTGAAGTACTAAAATTTTCTTTTGTTAGTTTTTTTTTTGTACTTCTTATAATGTGTTTTTATTTTATGAAAATAAATAAATTTTTCACTTCTCAGTTGGATCCAAGAGGAGTAATGGAGATATGTGGCTTTCAGACAGTGTCACAACTTATACGATACTAAGAGAAAAGATGTATTTCTCGCATTTAATTATGAAAAAGGTCTAATTAATAGAATATTCGGTAGTATAAGATTTATTGAGGGCTCTGGAAGAGTGGCGTTATTAATACCTGGAGGAACAATACTGGCAGTTGATAATGCATTGTATTGTAGTAAGTCTCAAAGAGCTTGTTAAGATTCAAGGTTATTCGCCAAAATGGCTATCATGTTGAGACTGCAAATGAAGGAAAGGTTGAATACCTTTATATTACTATAGTAAATGAGGAGAAGAAAATTGTGCATGAAAAATTACCTACACTTTCTTCTGGGTTGTACCATACAAGTATTAGTATATAGTTGAATCACATACCATAGTAAACAAGAGTTTTACTGATTCTAATGATTTTATCATTTAGCATAACTGGTTAGGCCATCACGATTATAATATGATGCACAGAATGATTGAGAATTCCCACGGGCATACTTTGAAGAACCAAAATATTCTTAAATCAAATAAATTCATTTGTGTTGCTTGTTCTCAAGGAAAGTTGGTTGCTAAATAATCAACAACTAAAGTTGGCGTGCCCTGTATTTCTGGAACAGATACATGGTGATATTTATGGGCCTATTCACCATGCATGTGGACCATTGAAATATTATATGGTCTTAATAGACACATTTACTAGATGATCACATATGTGCTTATTGTCAACTTGCAATATGGCTTTTGCGAGGATTTTGACTCAAATTATAAAGTTAAGAGCACAATTTTGAGATTATGCAATAAAAATAATTCGTCTTGATGGTGTTGGTGAGTTTACATATCAGAAATTGAATGATTATTGTTTGTCCATTGGGATAACAATTGAACATCCTGTTGCTCATGTTCACACTCAAAATGGTCTAGCAGAATCATTGATTAAACGTCTTTGATTGATAGCTAGACCATTGTTAACAAGGACAAAGTTGTCTGTTTCAATATGGGGGCAGACTATTTTGCATCCAGTAACACTTGCGCGTATTAGACCAACTATTTATCATGACATCTCCCCATTATAGTTGGTTTTTAGTCAAGAGCCAAACATTTTGCATCTTAGAGTCTTTGATTGTGCGGTATATATTCCAATTACTCCACTACAATGCACAAAGATGGGTCCCCAAAGAAGGTTTAGTTTGGGATATATATTGGGTATGAATCTTGTTCTATTGTAAAATATTTGGAATATAGAATTGGATATTTATTTACGACAAGGTTTGTTGATTGTCATTTTAATGGATCAGTATACCCAACATTAGGGGAGAAATAAACAACTGAAAAATGAGGTAGATTGGAATTCATCGTCATTATCTCATTTAGATCTTCGAACAAATCAATGTGAGCAAAAAATTCAAAAGTTAATTTATTTGCAAAGTATTGCAAATCAATTGTTAGATACGTTTACTAACCTTTCATGGATTACCAAATCATATATCCCAATTGCTAATGCTCAAGTTTGGGTTGATGTATCAGCAGGACAACTTGTCAAGACAAATGAGTCTAGGTCACGCTTAAGTTCCAAGGATAAGAATCCTCTAAAAAGAAAAGGAACAAATGATCTTAATTTGGAGGCAATTGCTCCAGAAGAGCTCAGAGACATAACGAATGATGATACCATCGAGGAGGTCCAAGTACCTGAAATCTGGCTGATTCCTGGTTATGATTTGGATCTTTCACCTGCTTAGAAGTCGATTCTAACCACTGACACAAGGATTTTCCTTGCTAGTTGATGAATATCCCACGAATACTCTTTCATCACTTTTAGGATCAAACATTTCAAGATCATTCTTTCTATTGTTCAAAACAAAACATTTGCACCAAAGGCCCTTAGCTAACTCAACTTAGGCTTTCGATTGTTAAGCAATTCATAGAGGATTTTGTTTAGAATTATCTTGATTAGGCACCTATCGGTGACATAACAAGTTGTATTGACAGCTCTAGCCCATAAGTTCTTTATAAGATCAACATCAATCGACATGGTTCTAGCACTGTCAACTAGGGTTTTGTTCTTCCTTTCATCTACTCTATTTTATTGAGAGTCCCAAAAGTTGAGAAGTTGTGACTGATCCCATGATCTACGCATAGGTTCTCCATTTTTGCACTTTCAAACTCTGTTCTATTGTCCGACTTGATCCCTGCAATTTTATAATTAAGCTTCACCTAAATTTACTTAGAAAAGATCATGGAAACTTCAAAAGTTTCACCTTTGGACCTTAGAAACATGGTCCACGTGAATCTTGAGAAATCATCTATAATCACAAATATGCATGCCTTTCCTCCTCTTCTTGCTTTAAATCTTTATAGGTCTATATAAGCCCGTATGGAGTAATTTAAGAGACCTGGTGGTGTTGACTTACTCATTCTGTTTAGAAAAATAACCTGGTCTATGTTCCTTTGACACATGCATCACAAATTTTATCATCTATAAATTTAATCTTTAGAATCCTATGGACCTAGTCCTTCGAGATTAGATTATTGAGAAGTGAGACACTAGCACGTCCAAGTCTTTGATGTCATAGATCTGGATTTACATTTTGTGCAGTGAACCATATGAGATCATCTCCAACAACTAAATCGATTGTCAACTACAGACATGTTTTTGCAACTTCTTCCAATTAAAATCACCTCTATTGAGAGGTAAGATTTGAGACAACAAAATTTGGCTTTATTTCCCTTGACATAAATTTGAGACACACTAAGTAGACTCTAGTTCAATCCACTCACATATATACATCTTTCGATTACATGGTAAAGAGATTTTTCAATCTTTTAAACACCCAAAATATATCCCTCTTTTCCAATTTGAAAAGAGACATCTCTTCCTCAAAATGTCCTTAGTGAGAGGAAGTTTTCAGTTTTTTTTCAACCATATGCTTGGAACAATTGTTGTCCATGAACCACTAATGACTACTTCCTCCAACTCCTTTCTACACAGAAAAATTATTTGTTAGTCTTGGGAATCAGTTTAAGTCTTAGTTTTCAAAAAGAAGATAAAAGTGTGATCATTCAAGCAGTGTGACTTTCTTCACTTTAGATAACTGACTAGGTCCTCTTCTAAATTTCTTTTTCACATCCTAGACCCTTGCTATTGTTATCTCCTAGATCGATTGAACTTGCTAGTATTTTAAAGGATATGGTCTATTTAAGGGATTTGTTAAGCCCTTTCTTAACTCTGACCAGTTTCTCTATCTGAGTATTTCTTTATAGGAAAATAGCCACGTTTCAGACCTTTTCAAACTCTCCTCAAGTTCTTAATGGGGTTCACACCCATTTCACATTTGCAGCAATTTGCAATTCAAAAAAGGTGTACTGATTTACAGCAATTTGCAATTCAAAAAGGGTGTGCTAATTTGCAGCAAATTACAAATCACCCTCTTCTCTGATTGGTCAAGAGAAGAGGTACAAAAAAAATTTTCTCCTATAAATAGAGAGCTTCAGGCTCTCATTTAGAACACATCAGAAAGAGAGAAAAAATACAGAGAGTCATAGAGAAGAAAATAAATATTTTTCTTTTGTGAGGTATACCATAGACTATAAAATAAAATAGTATGTGAAAAAAAAGAGTGTGTTCTTAAGAAATATTTTTTTCTAAAAGAAATACTGTGTCCACTATTTTTAATATTTTTCTCTGAGAGCCTACTATTTGTAATAGTAGAAGAAATAAAATAGAAGTGTTGATTTGTGGACGTAGTCCAAAAAGTGGTGGGGTGAACCATGTTAAATATTTGGTGTTGTTATTTTCCCATTTTTTATATTATTGTTTCATATTTATTTTTTATGTGATTCCATATTTTTCCTAACGAACTGGTATCAGAGCTGAGGTTTTGTCTGAGTATGCTCTGTGGTTGAAGCATAGTCTGAACTTCCACATCAGAAAAGAATTACTTTGGTAAACAATTTTGCCAAAAATAATGGAAGACAACACTAGTAGAATGATCACTTTGAATGGCACTAATTATGCCATTTGGAAGGAAAAAATGGAAGATCTATTTTATGTTAATAATTTTTATCAACCAGTCTTTGCCACTAAAAAGCCTAAAAATAAAACAGATGAAGAGTGAAATCTGTTGCATAGACAGGTCTGTGGATTTATTAGACAATGGATTGATGATAATGTGTTGAAACATATTCGTACCTTATGGGAGCATCTTGAAAGTTTGTATGCTCGGTAGATTGGGAACAATAAATGTTCTTGATAAAGCAGATGTTGAGTTTAAAATATATTGATGGTTCCCTGATGACGGATCACCTGAATAATTTTCAAGGAATCATGAACCAGTTATCTGCTATGGGCATTAAATTTGATGAAGAAATTCAATGCTTGTTTCTACTTGGTTCCCTACCGAAATATTTAGAATGTCATTATCGAATTCTACTCCAGATGGTGTGATCTCTATGGATTTTTCAAGAGTAGTGTGTTGAATGAAGAGATGAGAAGAAAGTCTCAAGGTTCTTCTTCGTCAGATGTCCTAGTAGCAGGTTCTAGGGGGAGAAACAAAAGTCGTGATTTTCTGAATTGAGAACACAGCAGGAGCAAATCTAGAGACAAACTTAAAAATGTTGAGTGTTATCATTGTGGTATGAAAGCCACACAAAGGAGTTCTGCCGGAAATTAGAAAGGGAGAACAGAGAAAAAGAAGAAAAAAAAGAAGGCAATGAAAATTGTCTTGCCACCATTGCCACCGAAGATTTATCACCGTTCTTGATGCTGATCTGATAAATATTTCTTGTGATGAGTCAAGTTGGGTTGTGGAAACTGATACCGCATCTCATGTGACATTCAGGAAAGATTTTTTCTCTGCCTATACTCCGGGTAACTTTGGAACCTTGAGTATGGGTAATGAGACTGTGTCCAAAGTGGTTGGTATTGGTACAATCTGTTTAGAAACTAGTGTTGGAACTAAACTAGTTCTGAACAATGTGAAGTATACACCTGATGTTCATGTCTATCTCATTTATGTTGGGGTATTAGATGATGAAGGATATGTCAGTACCAATGGTGGAGGAAAATGAAAACTCATTAAGGGTTCCTTGGTTGTGGCTCCTGGCGAAAAACGTCGTGGTCTATACTGGACTACGGCTTCTATTTGTGCCAATATGGTGAATGCAGTTGAGGATGATAAATCTTCAACAATATGGCATAAGAGACTTAGCCACATCAGTGAGAAAGGACTCAATGTTCTAGCCAAGAAGAAATTGTTGTTGGATTGCAAAGGTGCTAACTAGAAAGTGTGAGCACTGCCTGGCTAGAAAGCAAAATAGAGTTTCCTTCAAGTCTAACCCTCCTTCAAGAAAGATGGAGTTGCTTGAATTGGTACACTCTGATTTATGTGGTCCAATGAAGACAAAGACTTTGGGTGGTGCCCTTTATTTTGTCATTTTCATTTATGATTGCTCGAGAAAACTTTGGGTCTACATCTTGAAGACTAAAGACCAAGTGCTAGGTGTCTTTAAGCAGTTTCAGGCTTCAGTTGAGAGAGAAACTGGAAAGAAACTGAAATGTATTTGTAGTGATAACGGTGGTGAATATTGTGGACCATTTGACGAATATTGCAAGCATCAAGGTATTAGACACCAGAAGACTCCTCTTAAGACTCCTTAGCTTAATGGTTTGGTAGAGAGGATGAACAGGACCTTAATGGAGAGAGTTAGATGTTTGCTTTCTGAAGCAAAGTTGCCAAACTCCTTTTGGGGGGAGGCATCATTGACCGCTGCACATGTGATTAATCTATCTCTCACTGTGGCTTTGCAAGGTGATGTTCCAAACAAAGTTTGGTATGGCAAGGATGTTGCCTATGACCATTTAAAGGTATTTGGTTGCAAAGCATTTGTAGATGTGCCAAAAGATGAGAGGTCAAAGTTAGATACCAAGACAAGACAGTGCATCTTGTTGGATATGGCCTTGATGAATTTGGTTACATGCTATATGATCCAATTGAAAAGAAGCTTGTGAGAAGCCGCAATATCGTCTTCATGGAGAATCAAACAATTGAAGACATTGAGAAAGCGGAGAAGCTGTAATCCTCCAGTTCTGATGGTGTGGTTCATTTTGATGAAGTGCCTCATGAAAGTGTGCATGATGTTGGCAGACTCGATGATCATAACGATGCCCAGAATCATGTTCAAGATCAACATATTGATATTGATAATAACAATGATGGTGCTATTAATGATCCTCCAACTCATGAAGTTGTGGATGAATCAAATATTCCTCTCAGGAGGTCCACAAGACAATGTGTTCCCTCGTCTCGTTATTCATCAAATGAGTATATGCTACTCACTGATGGGGGAGAACCTGAATGTTATAAG
>JAOTQR010078065.1:0-11614 GCA_025774065.1 Solanum ossicruentum
ATGTAAATGATCAAGACCTCGTAAACAACAACGCTCCTTCCCCATATGGAGTTTGACTCGTTGTTCAAACAACTATTTAGAGTTCCTAGAGCAGCAGCAATAATGGAAGCAGAGAAAGAAGTGGATTCATGAGAAATTCCTCATACCAAGGTTATTTATACAATCAACCAATGAATTCTGACTTAATTATTCCCTCATTAGGATAGGAGGGAAATTGGCAGCTCATTGGAATCACTCCACCTTGCCCGGTGAATTGCTGTTTATTGCTTTGCGTGTCAGTCAGACCGTCGGCTCTCGATTGCTGAGATGGATTGGAACAATAGGAGGTTTTTGAATTGAAAGCAAAAAAAAAAGTGGATTCAGGCTCAAGTTCGAATTACCTACTCTGTCAGCGTCTCTGGATACCTCTTCAGCACCTTTAAAATCACCCTCAATCTGACGGAGACAGTCTCTTATGGAATATACATTTTTGAGATTGAAGTCAATCAAAGGAGTTCTGGCAAAAAGTTAAGGATTAGTAATCCTTTTTAGAAATCGAATGGGTTCGGTCTTATACATACGCGAGGAAGGTAATCAAAAAAGAAAGAAAATGGGTTCTTCTTTCTTTTATCACTTAGGAGCCGTGTGAGATGAAAGTCTCATGCACGGTTTTGAATGAGAGAAAGAAGTGAGGAATCCTCTTTTTGACTCAGACTATCCCACTCTAGTCATTGCTTTTCTTTCTGTTACTTCGAAAGTAGCTGCTTCAGCACCTCGTTACTGCCCAGAGGAGAAGAATAGGTAGGGATGATAGGATTGGAACCTGTCACTTTTTTTACCCAAAACTAAGGCGCTACCAAGCTAAATCCCTGCCCACCACACTCCCTTATGGTCGAGCCTCCTTTTCAGTCACCCTCAGCCCTCATCATAAGCCGACAGCTCCAGATCAAAGAAAGAAGTCAGTGGAGCTTTCAAAAAATGTACTTCTACGCCCCTTCTCTTTGGTTCAGGGTTCCTCCACCGCAAAGAAGCTATGAGTCCACACTTGAACTATGTGACTCTTAACGTTTCATCAAATCAGCCCAAACAAATGTGCGTCAAAAGCACAATTTGAGGCATTGATATTGATCAAAATCAATACTCAAAAGGTATTAAAAGACATCAATAAATTCAAACCATATCAACAATATAGAACAAAATAACACAATATCTACACAAAAATGAAAGTGCAAAATATACAATCCAAAAGAAATAACAAAAAACTATCAATATGTACAACCCAAATAAAATGGGTTACGTGCTAACCACCACCCCTAACAAAACAAAGAGAAAAGTTGTCATTACACCATAACAAGAACAAAAATAGAGGGATAAAGAAAGACATCATCAAGATAAAGAAGCACCTTGTGTAGCCGAGTAATAGGAGTAATGGCAAGCTCTCTACTATTGATGGGGCATCAGTGCCCTATGAAGCAATAGGAGTAACCTCTCTACTATGGTGGAAGGTGGCATGCTCTCGTTAAATGGGTGGAAAATATCCTCAAAAGAGTGCTCCAAAGCTGTTTGAAATAATATATTATTCGTACCCAAAAGATCCTCAATAATGGCAAGCTTGTTTGGCTCTGGGTCATCCAAGCCCTTCTTATCTTTCTCGAGGCTCAGGTAATCGTCACTCTCTTCTTCAACTCTGACATCTCTATGCTCCTCCCTCTTAGTGAACTTTCATTCTCTTCTTGCTTTGTTCTTTACCTCTTGGCATCCAATTGGTCACACAAGGTCTTCCCTCATCCCTTCTCAACCTTTATTTTATGAAGGTTCTCCATGGGCACACGCTTGTTCTCGAAAACATTACTCTTCACCTTCATTTCCATGTCATGGGACATGTAACAAACCTTCATATAGGATCTTTGAGTACGAAAAAGTTGTCCTAAGAAACAACTAAAATCCTTGTTTACGAGACAACTTATGGCCCATAAGTTGTTCTACTGCCTGTAGGGTTGGTCCATAAATATAGATCTCTAGGAAGGGAAGAGTTTCAAATTCTAGGGTAACCCATAGACCAAGCTATAGCTCGTGGTATGTCTTATAGCTCACAGATTTTTTCGATAGTGGGATTCCCTACATGAATAAAAATTGTAGTTGTAAGGAAGATGACTAATGAATTATCAGATAGCCCATAGAATGGATACGGACTATAAAATGTTTTTGTTGAATGAGGTCGGGAATAAGGTGAAAACCTGGCTATGTGTAGAAGGACTCTATAAGGCTAACCATGAGCCGTAAGTAATTGCACGACTCATCCTATTTTTCATGTTTTCATTTCAACAAAAGTCAGATTTCAGGATTCTTAGGTGAGCCATAAAACAAGAGACTTAAGTTATGGTGCGTAAGTCAGTTTAGGCCCATCATGGGGATCTCGAAAATTGCTTCCAAAGGTTATACTGAGGAGCAACTCAGTCTTTTCTATCAATTATATTCCATAACCATGTCATTTTAGGATGAGAAAGGGACCTATAATGACCTTCAGGCCCTAATTTCCTTTATTCCATACTCTTAAATTCTTCAAGGCAAAAGAGGTACTCACGAACTCCCAAGAACAAAGATAGGTTTTCAAGTCACTTCCCCAAGGCTTCAATTTTGATTATCTCTAAGTTCCCACGTTTGTGAGTTAATTTATGCATATCCTTTCACCCATCGAGTTCCCCACTGTACATTTTACGTCTTCTTTAAGTTCCTAAATTCTAAATACATGCTTATGATGATTTCATGATTCTTATGTTATTATATGATACTCAAAGAGTTCAATGACTATTTTTCTAAGTAAAAATGCATATATACCTAAAGTAAGATGTTGATTCTATGATGGATTTTGATATGATTAAGGTTGGGTGATTTTGACATTCCTTTTAAATAAATTTCTTAAGACACATGTGATTTATGATTATTCCATGCATCAATTGAGCCCCTTATTTTCAATGAAAGTTTCCTATGAATTATAACTATGATTAGAACATTTATAAAGAGCTTTAAACTTAAGTTTTATTGAAGATTCATGTTTGATTATTAATGCCCTAAAAGATGCTTAAGAAAGATTCTTAAATTCAAACTATCCTATGGTTGTTACTTATCATTCTAAGAGTATTTTTATAAGATTTCCATTCGATGACTTAGCACTGAGAGGACTAGAGAATGGCACTCATCCCATTAGTTGAGGCATTATCTCTTGAAGTTAAATCACAATGTCCCTAACTATGTTCCACCAAAGGAACCTTCTATGCTAGGCTAGTGGATGTACGTAGGCCCAACAGTTATGAAAGATTCTTTTGCAATGTTACTAAGTATTAGATATCTACCTTGGCAAGTAGATTACCTTTTCCCAATGGAAGGAGTGTATTGGCCTTTTCCCAATGGTAGGAGTTTGTTGGATTCCATGCAGTGGCTTACATGGTCTTATTGTCATTTATGGTCCATTCCCACAAGTTTATAAGATCTTATGATATGTTTTTCATTCATGTGTCTAATATGCATTTTCTTATATTGATATAAGACATATCCCTTGTGCATGTTTAAGCTTATTTCATTACTCTTTAACCTTATTTATACCTATATGTTTTGTTTAACTATGTTGGCATTACAGTTTTATCTATGGATTGCATCTCACATACTTAATACATTCAAAGGTACTAGAAATCGACCTTACCAGTTCCATTCATATGTATTAGTAGTATGTTGATGGACAAATGATATTTTCTAAATTATCTGCTTTTAAATGTTGCTTCATTGTAAAATACGACCCATAGCCCTTTTCCCTTATTATTTTTCTGTCATATGTTTCTATTTAATGTCTATGAATGCTTAAGATGCTTAGATGGCTTGGGTGTAGTTCCTTTGGGTTTCTCATTCATCGTGCGATAACCAGGCCCCTAGGTCAAGTTGTTACTAACTTAGTATCTGAGCACAAGGTTTTAAATATATTTATTGAATTTCTATGCGTACCCCATAGCATAGAATCACATTCAAAGTTGTAAAGCGTTCCAGTATCTTGAATGAGTGGCAACGAGATGGTTTAGGAAAGTCTTCCCTTCTTTCTTATTTTATGCCATGCCTTAGAGTTGAGTAAGGTTTTCTGCTAACTAAAGATAGGCTTTGATTTTTTCTAGAACATGCCGCCTTAAAGAGCTCCGCACCAACAAGTACTCTGAAAAAACAAGTCACTCTATTCCAATAGGACGAAGGAGTGTTTCATGTGGAGTTAAGAGCCGCTTTCATGGTGTTGACCCAAGCATTGGCTAACCAAGACAACAAGGAGATAGAAGTACCTCCCCAAGTTCCTTCTCAGTGGCCAGAGTTTGAGACTTCATTCGGATAAAGCCATAAGAATCCATCGGTCAAAGGTGGATGAGGACTCTATTAAGTTTACTGAAGAGGACTACTAGGTTATGGTTGTAATGGTTATGCCATCGGTGGACAAAGATGAGTTGGTGGCCTACTAACTTAAACGAGTCACCAAGATTTGGTGTGAGCAGTAGGCTGCAGAGAGAGACCAAGGAGCGGTTCCTATTGGTTAGGACGAATTCAACTGTGCCTTCCTAGACCAGTTCTTCTCCATTGAGCTAGGGTGGTAAAGGTCCATGAATTCATCATCTTGAAGCAAGGGAGCATGAGTGTGAGGGAATATGCCCTCAAGTTCATCAAATTATCCAAGTATGTTCTATTCATGGTCACGGATAAAAGGGCTCGCATGGGAAAATTCATTTCGGGTGTCCCTAAGTCGTTCTCCAAAGAATGCAAGACAACAATATTGGTCAAGGATATGGATATTTCCCTCCTAGTTCCATATGCCCAAAAAAAATGAGGAGGAGAAGTTCAGGGATAGGCAAAAGGAGTCCAAGTGGGCTCATGTAGATGGTGAGAACTAGTCTCAACAAAAGAGTGGTGGCTACGAATCCCAAGGTTGCTCAAGGCAAGGATCAACCAACACTTCTCCCTCCCCCTATAAAAGGACAAAAGGGTTGTCCCAAAGTCCAAATTACCCTAACTGTGGAAGACACTGTAAGGGGCAACGCTTAGCCAGGTCCAATGCCTATTTTACTTGTGGAAAGCCTAGCCACCATGCCAAGGAATGCAGAAGTAGAGGCACAAGAGACTAGGGCCAGAAGGGAAAGGCTCAAGGTTCCCCTATGGCTAACCAATTCTATGCCTTTCACGATCATCAAGAGATTGAGGAAGCTCCAGATGTGATCATCGATATGTTACGAGTTTATGATTTTGATGCATATGTACTTTTAAATCTGGGAGCAAACTTATCTTTCATAACATCATTCATTGCATATAAGTTTCATGCATGTCCTGAAGTACTCCATGAGCCTTATAAGGTGAGTAACCCCGTCAGTGAGTCTATCATAGCCCGAAAAATCTATAAGGGTTATCTCGTTTCTATTCTGCATAAAGTGATCCCATGTGATTTAGTTGAGCTCTCCATGGCAAACTTCACTGTAATCTTTAGGACGGATTGGATTCATGTTTCCAATGCCTCCATTGATTGAAAAACTTATATCATCAAATTCTAATTCCTTGATAAGCTAGTTCTTGAATGGGAGGATAGCAACTCTTCATTTAGGGGACAGTTCATTTCGTTTGTTAAGGCCCACAAGATGATTTCCAAGGTGTATATCTACCACTTGGCAGCGGTCAAAGAATCTCTTCTAAAGTTCCTTCTCTTGACTCAGTCCCTATGTTAAGTGATTTCCCTGATGTCTTCCCAGATGAGTTACTTGGTGTCCCTCTGAAAAGGATATAGAATTTACTATAGATCTTTCACCCTATACTCATCTATCTCAATCCCTCTTTATGGAATGGCTCTTGACGAGATGAAGGAGAAATTAAAAGATTTGTTTGAGAAGGGTTTCATCAAACCTAGTCGGTCTCAATAAGGTGCCCCAGTTTTATTTGTGAAAAAGCAGTATGGGTCACTCCATAGGTGCATTGATTATTGACATTTCAATAAAGTCACCATCAAGAATAATATTATCACACCCTAAGTTCCATTAAGGCAGACTGGCGCCCATTACCAATAGGGCTCGGGAGAATCAACCAATATCTATGTGCTTTCTGTACATACTATAAGGGGTTTCTACATTCAACATGCCCTTACGCCAGTAAATAGTAATAGCATGCCAAAAAAGAAATGCATATGACTAGGCTATTGGGGCCACAGTGTCTAAGGTACGAGATGTAACCACACCTTAATTCACATAGTCTACAAAGCCTCTAGATAAGAGAAAGTATCTTATAAGGGTTGGAAAAGGCCCCACATCGACTAACTGTACAATACAAACATATAAGCTTCAAACACACACAAAGCTCTAAAATAACCTGTAGCTTGGTAACAACAACTAGATATCTTATACTCTACTAGGGAGATCTACTAGCACCTGCACCTGCAGCATGAAATGCAAGTCCCCCGTAAGGGACGTCGGTACAAGATAATGTACTGACTATGTAAGGTAGAAAATACTATATATAAAGTAACAGCTCAAATGAAACTATACACTGGTGTAGGATGAGAGACCACCATTGGTTATACTTTGGGATCATGTACTTTATGTTCTTTATATTACATTGCCTTTTCTGTATAATCTTTGCACAACATGTAATGCAAATAACCAGCTAATCAGTGGTAAAACTGAATCAGGATTGTCCTTGGCTAGGTTCTTCCTTAACCCCTTGGGCTACCATCTGTGATAGGATCGTCTCTGGCTAGGTGATTCTTCCACCTCTTGGGCTACCACCCATCAATAAACAATATACTTTACTTTTCAATTACCTTTGAGATGATTCTTTTGGTGGTCATAATATTGGAGCTGTAGGACTATAGATGTAACATGTGACACATAAATAATCATACAAGAAAATGACAATGAAAAGAGTACGTTACACAAATAATGAAAGGCGTATGAGGTAAAACAACTCGTGAACTACATTTAGCACAAGAACTCATGTAACTTGGTATCCATATGTGTATGTCGATTTGAAGGTGATAATGTACGGGAGCATATGAACATGTGCAAGAGTGTAGACACAGTTAATAGTTGTGTTGGAGTTTGTAAGTGTCTTTATGTGCCAAGGAGGGATCTATGTTTCATGCCAAACAATATGAAATCATACTTTCTAATACACATTTGCATATACATATTATGTGCAGCCTGTTTTAGTGCCATAACTGTTTTATAAGAGCCCACAAAGTACAACAAATAACAATTCTACCCAACCTATAAATGGACAGCATAACATTACGCCCCTTTGCCCCATTTTGACGTCAACAATTCCAAACCCATTCCAACCTTTACCAAACTATCCTCAACATATCTACATGAAATAATAGCCTTGAACCAGTCTCAGAATAGTAACAAATCTGTCATTAAGGACATGAGGCAATAGCCTTCCATCCAATAGCCCACAAGTTCATACTAAGAACATAATTGCAATATCATATAAGGACTCACTTTTGTGGACTGTAAAAGTGGTGAAGCAATCTTGTTACATTACTGTCAACCCAAACTTTGATAAATAAATAAGTATTACTTCATAATACAGCCAACCTAGAAGAGAAACACCCTAAAATTAATAAGAAAAGTGTACAACAATCCTTAGGATACATGTTGTCCATAATTTTCATCACATGTACAATCAGCTTATTTTACTAGTTTCTATAGACAAACTATACTAAGGGAATAAGTAGATTTACTTACCTTTAAGCTAAAGATTTAGAGCTTCTTAAGGAATACTTTCAAGGTTGTGAGCCCTATTTTTCACCCTTTGAAAGAGAGCAAGAAACAACAAAGAAAACTTGATTCTTTCTTCCAAGTTGAGATGGCTTTAGGGGCTGTCTTTATACCTTTTTTTAAAAGACCTCTGGGACAAATTACTTTAGAGATTTTAACCACATATTAACACCTATTAAGCATCTTGTGATGCAGCATCTTATCCCTTACACTTATGCCTAAATGGGTCTCCAACTTAAAGCGCCTTTTGCTGCTTGTTCTTCTCCTTTCCCTTTAGTTACTTTAGGCCAAATTTTCAAATGAATTGGGATGGGCCTTGTCCCTTTTTCCATGTTTCCCAAACTGTAAATGCAGCTCATTTATGATGCCAAAATACAAGCTAAAGTTACATCCTTAACACAGACTTTATTTATAATTGGACTTCGACAAATTTGACATCGGGTCTCGTCTCCATTTAGCTAGTGAATTTAAGCTAAACAAGTAGGTGACTCACCTACTAGCTTATTAAGTCCTACAAGCACCTTAATTCTCTCATATTGTTAGGGATGTAATCTCTTCAATTTAATACAAAACATGTACACACTAGACCCTCTTAAGCGTTAGACGCACATATCGTCCATTAACACGAGATTCAAGCACTTTTAAAAAACGGCACTAATTTAACCAATACATATCATGTTTCATTTAAATTGCATTAATACATGTAAAATGTGGGGTGTTACATCCTCCACCCCCTTAGGAACATTTTTCCTCGAAGGATATCACAATTGGATAGCTTAACCATGTATAAACCTTTATTTAACCAAACCTTTGACAACACACTAAGCAATTAATAACACGTACCTATTAAGACCCCCAATTCTGGATGTTGGACTTCCTCTTTAGCTTCAAATAAGTAAGGGTATTTTGATTTCATCACGTCCTTGGCCTCAAATGTTATTTCTTTTGCTTGCTAGTTTCTCCAAAGTACTTTTCTTGAAGCTATTTCTTTATTTCTTAACTTCTTAACGTGACGATCTAGAATAGCAATAGGTACCTCTTCATAGCTGAGATCTTCTGTAACCTGCACGTCCTCAATAGGAGTGATACGGGATGGGTCATTATCATTTTCTAAACATTGAGACATGAAAAACAGGATGAACTATTGAAAGCTCTTGGGGTATCCCTAGTTCATATGCAACCTGCCCGAATTTCTTAATAATTCTATACGGCTATGGGCTCAGTTTTCTTTTCTCACCAAACCTCATAATTCCTTTCATTGGAGATACTTTTAAAAATACCCAATCTCCTACTAAGAATTCTAGTCCCCTCCTCCTAGAATCCGCATATGACTTGCGACGACTTTAGGCTATTTCAAGCTGCTGTTGTATCACCTTAACTTTTTCCATGGCTAGTTGTACTAGATCTCGTCCAAGCAAGGTGGTTTTACCCACTTCAAACCATCCAATTGGCGATCTACATTTCCTCCCATACAAAGCTTTATAAGGTGTCATCTTTATACTTGAGTGGTAGCTATTATTATAGATAAATTCAATAAGTGGCAAATGGACCACCCAGCTATCTTTAAAGTCCAATGCGCAAGCTTTCAAGATATCTTCAAGTGTCTGAATAGTGTGTTCTGCTTGACCATCTATTTGAGTGTGGAATGTTGTACTCATATTTACTTGTGTCCCTAAACTCCTTTGGAAGTACTTCCAAAACTACGCAGTGAATTGAGTTCCTCGGTCAGATATAATGGAGATTAGGACTCCATGTTGCCTGACTATCTCTTTGAGGTATAGTTTCGCATATTTTTCAGCTGTATAATCACTCCTGACTGGTAAGAAGTATGCTGACTCTGTATGTCTATCAACTATTACCCATATGGAGTCAAACTTCTGAAATGAGCGAGGCAAACCGGTAAAAAAGTCCATATTGATCATATCCCACTTCCATGTTAGAATCTCTATACATTTCATATAACCTCCTGGCTTTTGGTGTTCTGCTTTCACTTGTTGGCAATTTGGACATTGAGCCATAAATTCTGCAAGGTCCTTTTTCATGCCTCCCCACCAAAACAATCCATTCAGGTCATGGTACATCTTAGTTGATCCCGGATGGATGGAATATCGGGAATGATGGGCTTCTTCCATTATCCTCTTTCTTAACCAATTAATTTCAGGCACATATAATCTATTTTGGCAGTAAAGTACTCCAGTTTGTGTAAGGTCAAAGCCTTTTATTGTACCCTAACTCACCTTTTCCTTAAGTTGTCGTAGAATAGGATCCTTGAAGTATTTTTCTTTCAGCTCCATTACCAATGAAGATGCAGTTGTATTATGTACAATAACCCCTTCCTTTGGAGTTTCAGGAAGGCGAACTTCCAAACTGGCTAGTTGATTTAGATCCTTAGCCACTTCTTGACTTACTATAGCCTCATCACTAGTATTCATAATTGCCTTACAACTCAAAGCATTAGCTACCATATTTGCCTCCCTGGATGGTATAGTATATCAACGTCGTAATCCTGTATTAACTCTAGCCATCTCCACTTTCTTAAATTTAGGTCCTTTTGCTTAAAGATGCACTGTAGGCTCTTATGATTAGTATATACATCAACATGAACTCCACACAAATAGTGGCGCCATATTTTCAGGGAAAACAAAATTGCTACTAGCTCAAGATCATGCGTTGGATAGTTTTTCTCATGTGGTCACAGTTGTCTAGATGCATAAGCAATTCCCCAACCATATTGTGTCAGTACAAACATTAAGCCAACTCCTGAAGCATCACAATACACTGCATACCCCTTAAATCCTTCTGGAAGTACTAACACAGGTGCAGAAGTTAGCTTATTTTTCAGCTCCTGGAAGCTCCTTTCACATGCATCATTCCATTAGAACTTGGTTGCCTTATATGTCAATTTTTTTAGAGGTGCAGAAATCAAAGAAAAACCTTCAATAAACCTCCTGTAATAACCTGTCAACCATAGGAAGCTCTGAACTTTCATGGGTGTCGTTAGTCTTAGCCAATTCTTCACAGCCTCTATCTTTTATGAATCAACCCTTATTCCCTTATTGGATACAATATGACCCATGAATGCCACTAATTGCAGCCAAAATTAACATTTAGAGAATTTCGCATACAATTCTTTATCACGAAGAATCTATAACACTTGTCGTAAGTGATTTGCGTGGTCCTCTTCTGATCTTGAATATACTAAAGTGTCATCTATAAACACTATCACGAACACATCCAAAAATGGCTTGAATACCCTATTTATCAAACCCATAAAAATTTTTGGTGCATTCGTTAGCCCAAATGACATAACAAGAAATTCAAAGTGACCATAGCGTGTTCTGAAAGTAGTCTTAGGTATATGTTCCTCCTTCACCCTCACTTGGTATCCCCCGATCTCAAATCAATTATTGAAAAGCATTTGGCACCCTGTAATTGATCAAATAAAATAATCAATCCTTGGGAGGGAGTATTTATTCTTAATTCTCACCTTATTCAATTGTCGATAGTTGATATACATTCTCAAGGTGCCACTTTTTTCCGTACAAATAACACTGGTGCAGCCCTAGGGGATACACTAGGTCTTATAAAACCCTTCCCAACAAGTCTCTTAACTGGTCTTTTAATTCACACAATTCTTCTAGGGCCATTCTATATAGAGGGATAGAAATAGGTTGAGCGACTTGAAGTAAGTCAATACCAAAATATATTTCTCGTTCAGGAGATAAGCCTGGAAGTTCTTCAGGGAATACATCAAAAAATTAATTCACTACTAGAACTGATTGAAGAGTTGGCGATTCTGCCTCCATATCCCTTACTCTAACTAAATGATATATATACCCCTTAGATATCAT
>JAOTQR010078066.1:0-11614 GCA_025774065.1 Solanum ossicruentum
GAGTATACCAAAATGTCATCTATAAATACGATCATGAACATATCCAAGAATGGCTTAAATACCCTATTCATCAGATCTATGAAAACTGCTGGTGCATTCGTTAGCCCAAATGACATAAAAAGAAATTCAAAGTGACCGTACCATGTTCTGAAGGCAGTCTTAGGTATATCTTCCTCCTTCACCCTCACTTGGTGATACTCCAATCTCAGATCAATTTTTGAAAAGCATTTGGCACCCTGTAACTGATCAAATAAATCATCAATCCTGTGGAGGGAGTGTTTGTTCTTAGTGGTCACCCTATTTAATTGTCGATAGTCGATACACATTCTCAAGGTGCTATCCTTTTTGCAAACAAATAACACTGGTGCACCCCAAGGGGATACACTAGGTCTTATAAAACCCTTCTCCAGTAAGTCTTTTAATTACTCTTTTAGTTCACGCAACTCTGTCGGGGCCATTTTCTATGGAGGGATAGAAATAGGTTGAGTGCCTGGGAGTAAGTCGATACCAAAATCTATTTCTTGTTCAGGAGGTAATCCTGGGAGTTCTTCAGGGAACACATCAACAAATTCATTCACTACTGGTACTGATTGCAGATTTGGCAATTCTGCTTCCATATACCTTACTCGAACGATATGACATATATACCCCTTAGATATCGTCTTTCTAGCCTTAAAGTAAGAGATAAACTTCCACTTTGGTGCCTCAACATTGCCTTCCCATTCAAGGACTGCCTCATTTGGAAAGTGAAAGTACACTTTCTTAGTTCGGCAATCCACGGTGGCATAGGAAGAAGCTAACCAATCCATACCCATTATAGCATCAAATTCCACCATTTCTAACTCAATAAGGTCAGACAATGTGTCACAGTCACAAACAGTTACTACACAGTGATAATAAACCCTTCTAGCTATAATATATTCACCAGATGGTGTAGACACCTCAGATGGTTTATTCAATAATTTAGGTGTTCTCTTTAGCTTCCCAGCAACTACTGGGGTAATGTATGATAGTGTAGAACCAGTGTCAATCAATGCATATACATTATGATAGAAGATGGACAATGTATCTATGACCACATCAGGTGAAGCTTCCAAATTCTGCTGACTCCCCAAAGCATAAGTGTAATTTTGGACCCCGCTAGAGCTAGCTACCCCTCTAACACCTCTACCACGACCCATAGGTACTTGTTGGACCCTTCCTAATGGAGGAACTGATGATGATGATGCCACAGCTGACCCAGTAGGTTATACTATCTCACCCATACGCCTCTTCGAGCAATCTCTCATCATGTGCCCTAGCTCACCACACCAATAACAACCATCTGTCCCAACATGGCATAAACCTGGATGATTTTTTCTAGACTGTTTACAAGGCTGCCTAGGAGTCATTGACTAGCCTGCCGATCCTCTTGTTGTTTGTGAACCTTGTGCCTTATCTCATTGACCAAACTGATTACTTCTAGACCTTTGAAGTTGTGGTGGGGCACTGGCTACAGAATAGGAAAATGATGGCCTAGGTAGTCTATTAGAAAACCGAGGCCTAAACTCACCTTGGGATGTTGTAAACTGCCTTGAAAATTTGGTCCTCTTAGATTGCGCCCTTTCTAACTCCTGTGTCCTCCTTCTCTGCTATGGTCCTCCAATTTTTGTGCAAAAGCTTGCATCTTTGCTATATCCATGTCTTTATTCAAGGAAGCAATAGTACAGTCTTTGACCAGATACATATCCAATCTATCCACATACAGATGAACTTTATCTGCCATAGTAGCAACTATATTAGGAGCATACCTAGATAGAGAATTAAATTGGAGGCTTTACTCCCTAACGCTCATATTCCCCTAGTGGAGATTCAGGAACTGATCTGCACGGGTTTCTCGAATCTCCAATGGCAAGTAATGGTCAAGAAAGGCCTCTTTGAACTCCTTCCAGGTGGTTGGGGGTGCATCTATATCTTTGGACTGCTTCCACGCTTCATACCACAATATAGCCACACCCTTCAACCGATTTGCTGCTAACTCAACAACTTCTGTACCACTGATATGCATAACATCAAAAGTACGCTGAATTTGATCAATGAAGTCTTGGGGATCTTCATTAGGATTAGACCTAGTGAAGGATGGAGAGTCCAATTTAAGGAAGTCTCGTATCCTCATTCCAACTGCCCTATTTGTACCACCTGCACCCATAACTAGACTTTCCTGTCTTTGGCCAGCAACTATACGAGTCAATAGTTGAACTGCATTTCTGAAATCCTGCACTGTGGCATCAATAGGTGGTTTTGGGGAAATTTCACTATTTCCTGGTTCATCAGGAACTGAAGGGGCTAAAGATATCTGTGATAAGGACTCATCTTGAGTCTCATTTCGTTGTCTCATAGGACTACGTGAACCAACCCCCACTCCTACTGCTTTTCCTTTACCTTTGTTCTTCCTGGTTTCTGGCATACTTGCTCGCTGTACAAAACAATTTAGGAGTTATACATAATTCACCTAGCTCTATGGCACGATCTAAAGAGTAGAAGGAAAGTAACAACTCCTAAATGCCTCGTGCCTCCTTCTTATAAATGTGGTGCACAACACATCGATAAACAAGACTCTACATTGACACAACTTTGTATACTCCCTAGGAGGACCCGCTCTGATACCACTTGTTTCACACCCCAAAGTCTCATTAGGGCGGACAAGCACCCGTTACCGATAAGGCTCGGGAGAACCAACCTATATCTATGTGCTTTGTATACATATTACAAGGAATTTCTATGTTTGGCATGCTTCTAGGAAGATAAACGGTAATAACAAGCTGAAAGGAGATGCGTATAGCTAGGCCGTTGGGGCCACGGTGTCTAAAGTACGAGACATGGCTACACTTTAATTTACATAGTCTACAAAGCCTCTAGTCAAGAGAAAGTATTCGCTAATGTTCGGGACAGGCCCCATCTGAGTTAACTATATAATGCAAACATATATGCTCTAAACACACACAAAGCTCCGGAACAACCTGGAGCTTGGTAACAACAGCTGAATGTCCTATACTCTACTGGGGAGATCTACTAGCACCTTTACCTGCAACATGAAATGCAGGTCCCCAGTAAGGGACGTTAGTATGAGATAATGTATTGAGTATGTAAGGCAGCAAATACTGTATATAAAATACAACTCAAATGAAACTATGTACTGGTATAGGATAAGTGACCACCTTTAGTTATACTTTGGGATCGAGTATTTTATGTTCTTTATATATCTTTACATTTACTGTATAATCTGTGCACATCATGTACTGTAAATGACCAGCTGATCAGTGGCATAATTGTATCAGGATCTTCCCTGTCTAGGTTCTTCCTTAACCCCTCCGGCTACCACCCATAATAAGATTTTTCCATGGCTAAGTGATTCTTTCACCCCTCGGGATATCAGGATCATCCCTAAATAGGTTCTTCCTTAACTCCTCGGGCTACCACACGTGATAGGATCGTCCCTGGTTAGGTGATTCTTCCACTCCTCGGGCTACCACCCATTAATAAAAATATGCTTTATCTTTCAATTATCTTTGAGATGATTCTTTTGGTGGTCATAATATTGGAGCTTTAGGGATGTATATACAACAGATGACATGTTGATAATCATAAAAGGAAATATGGCAATGGAAAGAGTATGTTACATTAATAATGCAATGCGTATGTAATGAAATAACTCGTGAACATTACTTAGCAACAAGAGTTCATGTAACTTTGTATCCAAGTATGGATGTAGATTTGAAGGTGATTGTGTATGGAATCATATGAACATGTAGCACAAATGGAGACACAATTAATTGTTGTGTCAGAGTTGGTAAGTACCTTTATGTACCCAAGAGAAATCTATGTTTCATGCCAAATGATACAAAATCAAATACCCTTACATTTTTTTGTATGACCTCGTTACTACCTTGGAGCGGCTGTGGTTTCCCTCAAATATTTAGCTACAGTATATTAAGCAATAAGACTAGTATTAGCAGCAACACAACACTTCTAGGCAGTCCAATATCATGAAAATAATCACCCTGACAACAAGTTTTCAATTAATGATGCAAAGGTATTTCTTTAACCTTTTCAATTGTAAACATATTTCTAATAACCATTCTTTTGTACATATCTTACACATCATATTTTCAGACCCTTAAAAGTTCTAAAACAGCTCGCAAAACACAACACATAACAATTCTTCACAACATACCAACAAGCGGCATAACGTTACATCCTTTCACCACACTTCAACGTCAACACTCCCGAAATTATTTTAAATTTACCAAAATTATATCCAACATTTTTACACAAAAAATCAGTCTTAAACTAGTCCAGAAATAGTCCCAAAATAAGTGAAAGTCGTGGAACAACACAATACAATTTTCAGCTCCCAAGTTTCTTTTAAGAGTGAAATTACGACGTTGTATAACAACTCATCTTTGTGGACTGTAAAAGTAGTGCAGCAGCTTAATTACATGACTAACAACCTATATATTATTAGAACAAAAGTCTTACTTAATAATTTATCCAACTAGTTAAGACAAAATCCTCTTGAACAACAAGAAACGTTCACAACAATATTTAGGACACATGCTGTCCAGAATTTCCAGCATAACATAATAGCATATACTTCTTGTTTTTCATGAAGAAACCATACTATCAATATCTATAACTTAAACCATGTTAATAACATCAAATTCTCTTCATAATACAGCCCACAAACTATATAGAAGTCACTAAAATAAAAGGCAAGTGTGAGCAACTTTCAGGACACATGCTGTCTAGAATTTTCAGCAGATTTCCAGCATAACACACTATCATATACTTCTTGTTTATGAAGAAATCATACTAAATACATAACTATAATTACTTACCTTTGCCTTATAGCTTCTGGATTCCCTTAAAAATCCTTAGAGAATTGTGTTTGCAGCTTGATGAAGTGAATTAGAGATAAAACAAATGACTTTAATAAAGCTGAAACTTTATTTCCTAGTGGAATGAATTAGTGCTGCACTTGATCCGCTTTTAAAGATCAATTTGACCAAATTTATCTTCCGCTTGAGACCTGATAATGACACTCATTAATAGTTTATTAATTCAACATCTTATCCTCCAAAATTGGGCTTAATTGGGTCTCAAATATGATGGACCTTGGCTGCCAATTTCCTTCTTTGTTCTTAGTTGGTTTTGGGTCCAAATGGCCAAATTGTTTGTAGTGTACTTAGGAAGTTTTTAAAATTCTTCTTGGACTGAAAATAGGGTCCATTTATGATACTAAAATAGGGGCCAAAGTTACACCCTTAACACAGAATTTATTCATAATCGAACCTGAACAAATTCGATGTCATGCCTCATCTCCGTTTAGCTATCTATTTTAAGCTAAGAAAGTAGGTGACTCACCTATTAAATTATTAATTCATACAATAACCTCAGTTCCTTACTTAATTTAGGGCTTATATATCCTCAATTTAGCACCAACACATATATACCCTCGACCCTCTTAAGCATTTAGACTCACATATCACCCATTAACACGAGATTCAAGCACTTTCAAGAATTGATGCTAATTTGACCAACCCATAACATGATTCATTTACATAGCATTAGTACATGTAAAATGTGGGGTGTTACAGAAGCCATTTCTAGTATTAGTTTTAACATCCGAAACCACTAGAACTGACATAATTTTGATTCAAGCTTTAGAACTCCGAATGTTGATCAAAGTCAAACTATGATCTAAAAATCAACTAAAAATGCAACCTTGGGTTTAGAATCTTTGTGTTAAATTCAAATTCAATTTTCTAAACTTTCCTTGACCAGATTCGGCATTTCAAAGCTAATGGAATTGATAGAATTGAATTCCAATATTTAAAACTCATGATGATCTCAAAACTCAAAATTTCTCAAACTTAAGCCTTTTAAAAGCTCTTTCATTTGCAAAGCTTCAACATTCTACAAGATTGTTGAAATTTGAATTTTAAACTCAATAAAAATGACTTAAAGCAGCTTCTAGGAAGAGCAAAATGGTAATTCAGTTGAAATTTTCAAAAATGACCTTCAAGGTCAATATAGAATGGTTCAATTGTGTGAAGTCTGGTAAAATATGCATGAGTACAAATAGAAATTATACATCATCTTACAAATATTTTGATATTCTACATACTCAGATTTACTCTAAGAGACAAAGCATTCCATGTTGAAAGAGTACATTGAACCTTCTTAGAGGTCAGGTACAAGTGTTTGAAATTTCAAGCTTTGGGAAGATAATGTTAGAGAATAGGAGGAGCGATTCCAACTTGTTTCCTTGTAATTCTTCTTACCCATATCCATGGTTATTGAAATAGGCATATATATATTTTTTTTACTTTTGAGCATATGTGGCTAAAATCCAAATATTGGGTGTGTGCATATGTTATGGAAACTTGAATTATTAGCTGAATCTATGATATTTTGATTGTTTTGATGTTAATCTAAGTGAGTTCATACTTATTGCTCTGTATAATTTATAATCTTGAGGTTGCAAACTCTAGGTTATCTTTAGATCTTCAATTACTATATTAATTTGAGTGATTGTAGTGGGCAATGTGTGTGATAGTCAAAAATCTTTCGGGGTTTCAATCGAATGCCTTAAAATTTAGTTCAATGGCTAAAGTATAGAGGCTTTGCTGATAATTGCTCGGGCCAAGCATGTCCTTGAGTGATTCACACATGAGGCTGTAACAAGTTCGTGTGAAACACCATTGTTGTCATAATAGAAATGTTTGTTACTAGCAATTCTAGCTTACTCATGTATTATTAACTCAAACATTCAAGTATTTAGACCCAGTTAATTAGCTCTTATCCAATATCTGCACGCCCTTGACATTTCTCTCTATTGGTTGTTTGAATATATTCTCATGATTACTTGTAGTTGAATACTAGTTTTATTTTACTCGTAACCCCCCATTTTAATACTACAATTGCCCAGTTCAACATAATACCTCCACACTTGAGCAATCTTACCATTCCTTGTTGGATTATTATGGTGATAACCATTGTCTACATTCTCCAGAAGTAAAAGGTCCTTGAACGTCATTAAAAATGGTATTGTTGCTAGGGAATGGTGCTTGTTCTTGTCATAAGTTTTTGTTTAAGCTTAATTCTTGTAGTGGACCTTCTTATTACTTTTCTTTTTGTTTGTTTTGGTTTTTCTTAGGTGAAACCATAGATGACTTTGAAAGTGTAAACAATGAGAATGTAGGGGATTTCAATGATCTCTATAAAGTAGATTGGGATTAAATGGTTAGTAAAAGAGCTATTGAGTTGCCCCCATTAGCTTGAAATGTTATGTTTCATATCATGAGCATAATGCTTTAGGTGCTTCACCTAAAGGGACTGTTTGGAGGTCAAGCGCATCAAGACCCGTACGAGAATCTCCACAACTTTGTGGGTATTTGCTCCCCATTCAGCTTTTGAGGAGTTACACAAGAGGCCATCTAACTATGACTATTTTCTTTTTCATTTTTTGGTGAGGTCATACGGTGGTTGGCTGAATTACCTTATGATTCAATCACATCTTGGGGGGAATTGCAAGATGCATTCCTTGAAATATTCTTTAATCCCTCGAAGATGGTGAAAATCCAAAGAATTACTGAGAATTTCAAGAGGATTGAAGGTGAGCTGCTGAATGAAATATGGTTGAAGTTTCGAAAACACCTACTATGTTGTCCAAATCATTGAGTTCCGGACTACCTTCTTTTGCATTACTTCTGTGTGAGTTTGGATGTTGTGAACAAAGGTGTAGCTGACTAGTTGGTAGGAAGCAAAATTATGAAACAAACATTTGCTGCTACCTCCAAATTACTTGATCATATGACCAAAATCAAGAGGGCTTGTTATGCCCGAGACGACCTTGCTTTCTCCTCTCAAAGGGGACTATCCAAGGAACAATTAGCCAAATATCAAAAGAGAGTTGAAAATACGACTAAAATGTTAACTCAATTTGATATCTTGACAAAACACGTGATGAGTGGTAGTCAGAAAAGTGTGAATGCTGTTGGTGCTGCAGGTGACATGTCGTTTGATAGTGTTCCTTATGATGGTAGTTATAGTGAAGAGGTGCACTATATTGGAAATCAGGTTAGGGGTTCTCGACCGGCCTTTCCAAGGTAATCCAGGAATCAAGGTTGTAACAACGGTACTGGGTGGAGAGATAGAAATTGGCAAGATCAATCCGAAGGATGGTGAGAAATGGAAGGTAAATGAAATTGCTACATTTCACCCCATGATAGGTTGAAGCCCACTGAACCGGTTGTGTATTCGAAAAGCTTCCGGATCGAAGACATGTTGAGTAGAATTATGAACAAGTTAAGAGTTAGGATAAGGTGTTGAAAGAGATCAAGCCAGCTTATTCAAAATTGAGCCAAAATCATGACTTCAGATTTGCCATCTATAAAGCATTTGGATACACTACTTGGAAACATCTTAGCCCACTTTAATCAAAGGCCTAAGGGAGTCCTACCTAGAGACATTATTGCCAACCCAAAGAATGTTGAGCAGTAGTGCATGGTCATTACGACATGTAATGCCAAAGTAGTTGAAGGCGTTGTACCTGCACCTAATGTTGAAGTATGTGAGAAAGTTATTTCTTCTTTGTCTGGAGGTGCAAAAGAGTCGAAATTGTATGAAGGAGTGGTGATTATGAAAAAAATGGTGATACAGTTGTGGATGAAGGAAGTGATATTCTTGGCAATCCCGGGAGTAGTGAAAATGAAAAAGTTGGGGGGTGGTACGAGTAATACTAAAAGCGTACCCTCAAAGAATTCGAACTCAGGCTTGAAGTTGAAGGCTCCTCATGTCAATATCGATCCTCATTCCCTCAGAGGTTGAAAAAGAAGGAGGAAAACACTAAGTTTCAGAAATTTCTCTCTATGTTGAATCGCTTTCCATAGATATCCTGTTGGTTGAAGCAATAATAGAGATATAGGGGTATCCAAAATTTTTGAAGGAATTGGTGACCAAGTAAAGGACCTTAGAATGTGAAACATTGAAGTATCAGACAATTGTAGTGTGATCTTGACAAAATACTTGGTTGCAAAGAAAGATGATCCGATGCGTTTACAATTCTGTGTACTATCGGAGCTTGTAAGTTTGGCAATGCGTTATGCGATTTAGGAGCAAGCATTAGTCTTACGCCCTTAACCATCTTTGAAGAGGTGATATTGGAAACCATTTCATAGATGACAATGAGATTGCTCATGGTTGATCAGTCCGTCAAAAGGCCAATAGGAAATTTATATGATGTCTTGGTGAAAGTGGATTTTATTATTCTTGATTGCAAAGTGAATATGGATGGGACCATCATTCTCGATAGACGTTCTTGGCTATTGAGAGGGCATTGGTGGTGTTGAGAGAGGAGATTTAAGATTTTGAATGGATGAGAGGCAGGTTTTATTCAACATTTGCAAAACTATGAAGCCAATGAAGGACCTCCAAGAGGTGTCAGTGATTGATCGATCTTGGGTGACTTAAAGTTGGAAGGATTATGTCATGCCACAACATTAACTATGGTGCTTCTTAGGAACCAACCCAAGGATGATTGGTAAGTTTTTCATTTGGCGAAATGGGTGCTACTTGTGTAGGTTTGAAAAGTGGAGAAATTGAAGTGGATGAAAAAAAGGCGACAAGATGTGACAAAATGATGGATCACTGAGTTGAAATGGCGACCACTAGTTTGACTGCCTTTTGAGTCAATAATTTTTGAGGTACTATCAAATTTGGCAGTCAAAGTTTTAATTTGGTCGATCACCGAATTGGATGGGCAATGACAAATTCCATCCCCTTTTGAGACTGAAGAAAAGGTTTGAGTACTGTAAGAGAAAAATGATAATGATTGCATTTGGTGTATCGTCGAATGTGTTCAACAGAGTGATTTGACATCATTGAATCTCGCTTGATCGACTGCTTATATGCTTTTCAAATTCAACTCTTCACTTTTCTTATTCCCTCCCTTTCACTTCCTGAGCAAGCCAAGTATCCTTATAGCTTCTTATTGCATTTTCTTTGGGTTGTGAAAATTTCATTAACAAAAATCTTGTTTGAATTATTCTCATTGTGAGTAAATCATCATTGAGGTATGTTCTTGGCCCTTTCTGATTGATAAGGGCATGATTTGGCTTTTAAAAAGGTTGAGAATCATAGTGTGTTGTTGGAAATTATGTGGGATATATGTTTTGATGATTGTAGAACCCTATGCCTTCATTGTACTTATTTTTGTTGGGTTCTTAGTTCCATTTATGTTTTGTGGAATTGATTGGAAATATGTTGTGGGTTTGAGTATGATTTGATGAATATGTGGTCTGAATGTTGAATGAAGTGGTATTAGTCCCAATTTGATCATGATGATTTGTTATATAGCCTTTGTTGGGATATAGCCATGAATTTTTGATATTGTGATTGATAATACAAGCTTGATTAATGGCTGAAGGCATAAGTAGCCCCCTATAGTTGCACGTTTTTCTACTTAGACACCTCAATTCAACCTTGTTCCTATTGAGCACCTCTATTATTCAGAATTTGAACAACTTAGACACGTTGTGTTGGTGTGGCACAAAAAGTGTGATTAACGCCTTGCTAGGCACGTGAATAGTGGACTTTTAACATTTTTTCTTTTTTTTTTCATTATTTCTTTTTTCCCTCTCATTTTTATTATTAATAATATAAAATCTTTTTCTCTTTCTTCTTCTTTCAAAAGTGTAAACAACCATAAACACAATTCACCATCAAATTTTTTTCACACATTTCCTCCTCCTCCTCCTCCTCCTCCTTCTTTTTGTTCTTCTTCTTCTTCTTCTTCTTTTTGTTTTTCAATCTTCTTGTCATTTTTTGAATTTTTTTATATTTATAGAACTATTTTTCATCATATTTTTTGTCGAAAAAATGAAGACCGCCATCTACATCTCTTTTATGGGAAATAATGGAGATCGTCATCCATATTTTCTTTGCTGAAAAAATGAAGATTATCATTCACATCTTCTATGCCGGAAAAAAAGAAGATCATCATCTACTTCTCCTTTTTTGTTTTTGGTTTTGAGATTAGAATCTTTATTTCCTTTTTCTTTTCATTTGGTAGCCGAAAAAAATGACGACCCAAAACTTCTTCACCGGAAAAAATGGAGATCACTATTTAAATTTTATATTTTTTCTTTTCCCCTACACACACTTCGCCCCCGACCCTTCACCCCTTCTTTCCCCACAAAATAAAGCAACAATAGATCATAAATTAAAAAAACTCAAAATCAAATTTTAAAAGGAAGAATTGATAGCAGAAATAGAAAAAAAATTGAAAAAGGAAAATTGATTCTTCTTTAAAAACATTACCAATTTAAAATAAAAATGGGAAAGAAAACATAAAGAAATATAAGAACTGTTAGACCCCGTAATTATTTTAAATTAACGATAACTATCAAATGGGAAAATTTTGTTGTGGACGCCGGTTAAGTGAATATGGTGCTCAAAAGTAAATTGGAGTCCGAAGTCCTCAATTGGATCAAAGAAGAAAAGTTTGGGACCAAATTGGTCAATAGGCAAAGGGGGAGCCCTTATGATGCAATTTTAGAAAATTTCATTTCTA
>JAOTQR010078067.1:0-43957 GCA_025774065.1 Solanum ossicruentum
CACGAGAGAGGACCACGACCCATAACCTGTTTCATTGGTCATAAAAAAGGGTTTCGTGATCCACTTTGATAGTTTTTGTTGAGGGGTAAATTTGTACTTTCCCATCTTTTTAGTTAAAACCCATGAAGTTTTGGACTTATTTTAGAGCCCTTATTTGTACTCTAAGTGTATTACTCTTCAAAACTACTTAGAATTCTATAGAGCATCAAAGAAGGGGAGATAACTAGGGTTCCAAGCATATGAATAGAGATTCTTTGAGAAGTTGATTGTTCTTCTATTTCCAGGTATGTAAGGCTGACTAAAACATGGATTATGTTCTTCCATGTTCCCCACACCCTGAATCGATGGAGTTATGAGTGAGTTGAGTATCCAATACATGTTTGTTCAAGGTTTTGTTTCTTAATTCTAATGTCGTCTACATAATCTTGTATGAATTTCTACTTTTATGAATTAAATACTTGAAATATATTATTTTTCCATACTACATGAACCTTTGAATGAATTTTTATTATTTTTACAATTGTATTTAATTGAGCATCCATGAGTATAAATTAAGCCTAGAGAGCCTATGAAATCCCTAAATATCTTAACTCCACTTTTGCTTCCTGAATGCTATGACTTAGAATGATGCATAATAGAGTCTTTATGAGTCAAGAACTAAACCTTAAGGAATGTAACCAAAGAGTTGATAGTTGATGATTTGAATTGATAAATTTCCAATGAGACTAGTTGATTGGGCTATGATTGTCCTATGAGCATTGAATTTTGGGAGGAGTATCGAGCATCGAAATGAGTAGGAGAAAGGCTAACTTGAACTCATTAACTACATTGTAAAATGTAAGAGACGATTAGAACTATTAAGTCGGATGTTCCTCATGATAGGTCCCTGAAATAATAGAGGCCTCAGTTGATTGGGATCCATTATGGATCGATTCTTCTTTACCCTAGCAAGTACTGAATGGCTATGGCAACATTATTGAGAAAGTTGTACAATCCGTAGCTCATAAGTGATTGTTTTCGGATAAGAGAAACACTCAAATATGTTCCAAACTGATAGTACTCTGACTTGATCGGATCAGATGGATTTGGATTGGTATTGACAGGTCATTGTCTCCTGTTTATTCTTTCTTTAGATAGACATTTGACATTTTGATTGAGCATATTTGAGTTTTGTTATTCTGTCTATATCTATTTCACTCAGCTATTTTACATACTCGCACATTCCACGTACAGACGTCCATTTGGGCCTGCATCTTTTCATGATGTAGAGATAGGTGTTAGAGATCATCAACAGGTGCATCGTTAAGGATTTAATCACATCCAGTTGATTGGTGAGCCCTCTCCTACTTCCGGAGGATGCTCATTTAGATTTTATCTAGCTTGAGTTAGTACTTTATTTCTCTTAGTTTGGGAGCCATGACCTATCATGGTACCATCTAGACAACTTAGTTAGAGGTTTCATAGACTAGATTTGAGATTGATGATTTGGATATTGTCTAAGTAGTTTCTTTCACACTAGTGTTGTTGATTTGTTATTATTTCCTTTATTTGAGATTGTCCACCCTTATGCATCTTTAGTCTTCCGCTAATATTATAAATGTTGATAAAATAAATGCAATGAGGCCTAGTGGTTCGCTTGAGCACTAGCAATAGTCTCCGAGTGCCGACCACGTCTAGGGTACCTTGCCGGGCATGACAAACTAGGTATTAGAGCCAAGAGTTCAAGTGTCCTAGGGAGTCTATGAAGCTGTGTATAGTTGAGTCTTGTTTATGGGTGTGTTGGGCATCATACTTTATAAGAAGAAGGCTATATGACATTAGGAAGAGTTACACTTTCATATTCTCACTCGTGCTATAAAGTTAAAATTCTATGAAGGCTCTCTTCTAATCTATGAGTTACGTATTTGTAGAATTGCAACCATGCCTCCAAGAAGAGCTATTAGAGGAAAAGGGCATTCAGCTAGACAGAATGTTAACCAACCTGAGCCCCAAAATACTTATGAGCCCATAACCCCTGTCGTCCCTGAACAACCATATATGCTGACATCTCGAATGTGAGCTTCACCAGGCTATCTTGACCTTGGTCCAGGCTGTGATAGCACCTGCTACTAGACTAGGAGTGAGAAGACAGGATGTGCAGGAACATCCAGAGTTTGGGAATTCTTGAGGCTAAACCCACCTGAGTTCACAGGGTCTACGTTTACTGAGGATCCTGAAAACTACGTTGATGAGTTATAGAAAGTGTTCCAGGTGATGCATGTGACCGAAACTGATAGGATCGAGTTGGCTGCCTACCAGCTTAATGGTGTTGCCAATCGGTGGTATGATTATTGAAAGAAGAAGCGAGAAGAGGGTTCCCTAGTTCTGACTTGGTCAATGTTTGAGGAAGCTTTCTTGGGACGCTTCTTTCCAAGGGAGTTAAGGGAGACCAAGGTAAGGGATTTCTTGAATTCAAAATAGGGATCTATGATGGTGAAGGAGTATGGTCTTAAGTTCATGCGGCTTTCTCGTTATGCTCCTGAGATGGTTGCGGACATGAGAAGCAGGATGGGTCTATATGTTGATGTGTTGAACAAGTGGCCAAAGAAAGATGGGATAGGAGCTATGCTTGTGAGAGACATGGACATAGGCAGATTGACGGTCTATATGTAGCATGCTGAGGGGCAGAGATAACAAGATACGGTGGAGATTAAGAATAAGAGGGCTAAAACCTCCAGCCATGAGGTTGGGAGAAGAGGGAATGAGAATTGTAGCAAGTTTCTGTCTAGGCCAGCACCTTCATATGCCAATGCACCAGCACCCAGAAATTAGAATGAGCAGAGGCCGCAGAATTTTAGAACCCAAGGATCTCATTTGTGGGCTAGTGTGACCTTAGGCACACAAGATAAGCAACCATATGTCAAGTGTGGTAAACTACATTTGGGAAGGTATCGTGAGGGAGGTGATACATGCTACAAGCGTGGACAAATAGGTCAATTTCAAAAGATTGTCTATGGTGGGCTGACAAGGTCTAATCTTCTACACCAGTACCACTAGCTTGGTGATGTCTTTTGGGTTGACTAATGCACCTTCAACTTTCATGGATTTGATGAACAAAGTATTTATGTAGTATCCTTTTATGTTCGTGATCTTGTTTATCAATGATATTTTGGTGTATTCTAGATATGAAGAGGAGTATGCTAATCATCTTAGAATCACTTTGCAGATGCTCAAGGATAATCAGTTATAAGCAAAGTTTTTGAAGTGTGAGTTTTGGCTCAAATATGTCGCATTCCTAGGTCATGTGATCTTATGTGATGGTATACGAGTGGACAGTCAAAAGATTGAGTTGGTCTAGAATTGACCAAGACCTACCTTTCCAATTGATATAAGAAGCTTCTTGGGTTTAGCTAGTTACTACCATATATTTGTTGAAGGTTTTTCTTCCATATCTGCACTGTTGACTAGAATGAATTGAAAAAGTTCATGTTTCAATGGTTTGATGTGTGTGAGAAGAGTTTTTAAGAGTTGAAAACTGAATCGACCCTAAAAAGTGCCCGAATATATGCCTTAGAAGTGCCCGGAATTGTAATTTCCATATATCTTAAAATCTGTGTGATATAAAAAAATACAACTTCATATGCTTGATTAGGGGGTCAAATTGAGTGGGAAATGGGTCCAACCCCAATTTTAGAGAAAACAAATCAAAATTTTAATTTCCCAAAAATCGATTTCCAGAGAGCTCTCCGTGCCCCTGGCGCGACGCGCCAAGGGCGCGCCACAATGTTAAATTGTTTCCAGTTTTTAGTTTGGTCCAAGAATTTTGGGTCTTAGAACTAAGTCCTACCATGTATGAAAATACCTATACTTATGAAACAACCCTAAAATGTGCCCGAAAATGTGCCTCGGAAGTGCTCGGAATCATAATTTTTATATATTTCAAAATCCATCTGCAATATTGAAAATCCAACTTCATATTCTTGTTCAGGGAGTTAAATTGAGTGGGTAATGGGTCTAATCCAGATTTAAGAGCAACTGTAGAAGATTTTGAAAAATCACAAAAATCCGATTTCTAGTGATAATCCGTGCCCTGGCACGACGCGCCAAGGGCGTGCTTCTGTGTATTTTTATGGAAAATTTTCTATCTCTGTCCAAGACTTTTGGGTCTTGGGCCTAAGTGTTCCCTCTTATCATTTAAGACCTTCCCAAGTACACTCCTAAACACTTAGAAAATATTTCTCTTCCTAATTTCAAGTCTCAAACTCATCTAGATTCTATGGCTCTTAATCAAGCTTCAAGTCTCCATCTCCAATCTTCATCAAGTTATTCTCCAAAGCTAAGGTCTATGTGTTTCTTTCATGGGTTCCTTTCACCCATGATACCCAAGCTCTCTTTTATTCAAAATTTCATCATTAAAAGTTGATTTTTTATGGGTGTTATCTATTATTAATTTCACTACACACTGTGTTGGGGTTTATGAAATTGTGACTGTATTAGCAAGTTTTGACCAATGAAACCAAGATCTATTGAGGAATTTGGTGAAGGTTTTAATGTATATTGCTCGAGGATGTTATAAGTATCTATTGATGTTTTTACATTGAATTTTCTAACATGATTTCACTCTTAATTTGCATGGCTTTACACTAGCACTATACACCTGCCAAGTGTTTGATAAAATATCCAAATTATGATTTCTTGTGGAATTAAAGGTCTAATGCATGTCTTATGAGTTGAATGACTTCAGGATGATGAAAGGCGTATATGTATATGATGATCATGAAAGGAATATATGTATATGATGGTGATGGAAGGAATGCATGAATATGATATTATCTCTGTAGTGTCGGGAGATGACTAAGCCTCATCAGTGAGGTTGTAGGCATGGGTAACCTAGTTGAGGCGTTTGTACCTCAATCTCCTTACTCGGGAGGTGGCAAGCCCATGCAACCTTGTTGGGAGTTTGTACCCATCAACCTTGTTGGGGGCTTTGTACTCTATCAACCTTGTTGGGGGGTTTGTACTCCAGCAACCTCATGGAGGGGTTTGTACCTTATGCGCCTCTTGATGGAGTTGGTAGGCCTTGAATTTCACTAAGAATGGCCACTCATTACACTTGTATTATGATAAGCATGATTTACTCTGAACAACATCCATACATGCGATCTTGGTATTATGCTATCTATTGAGCATTTTTGTGCATTTTGCCTATGATGCCTACCTATTATTGCATTTCATCCTACATACTTAGTATATTCAAATGTACCAACACATACTTTATGCCTACATGATGTCACCAGGTGGCTAGTACGGTTGTCTCTCAAGCCTGTTAGTGAGTCCTCCATTTCGAGGATGTTGCTTATGATCTCTTATGATGCACTAAGACTATCTTTCCTTCATTTTATGTATTGACTATGAGGGTGAGCCCAGTTATTTATTATGGCCCCGCTCTTATCGATGCAGTAGAGGTGTTTTGGACATATTATGTATCTATGCTATGAACATTGACTCTTTTGTTCTCGATGTCTATGATATGAAAGTGTTCCCTTAGTTCTGGTTCCCAATTTACTCTCTCTTGTTGTGTTTTATTTCTTCTGGGACTAAGGCTGTGTAACGATGTGTTAAAAGGGTTGCTTAGGGTCCCTTTGGGTTCCCCATGAGCTAAGCCATGTCTAGGCCCTAGGCTTGGATCATGACAAAATTGGTATCAAATCACTAGGTTGTTAGATCCTAAGAGTCCAAGATACCGCGTCGATTAGAGTCTTATTCATGGTTGTGTTGCTCACCACAACTATGAGTAGGAGGCTTTGAGGCATTTTTGGAAGTGTTTCTCTTCTTCATGTTCTATGTCATGCAATAGAGTTGAAGTAAGGTTATTCCCCCTAACAATTGTTCTTTTTTACGCAAGATCATGCCTAACACATGAGGAAGGAGAGCCCGTACACCCGATGAACAACTGGCTCATGGAGAGCTCCGGAATGCTCTCACTTTGCTTGCACAAGTTGTGGCTAACCAAGCCAACAAAGGGTCCCAAGCCCCTCATGCTCCTACACCAGCTTCTCCGGTGAGAGACCTAATGAGAATGAATCTCCTGAATTTCTATGGGTCAAAGGTAGATGAGGACCTTCTAGAGTTCATTGATGAGATGTACAAGGTATTGGCTATCATTAGTGCGAGATCGGAAGATAAGGCAGAGTTGGTGGCCTACCAACTTAAAGGGGTGGCCCAATTATGTTTCACACAATGGAAAGAGGAGAAGGGGTTTGATAATATGGTGCTTTTGGAGGAGTTCAAGGCGGCCTTTCTCAGTCAGTTCTTTCCTCTATAGCTTAAGGAAGCTTAATTAGTGGAGTTTATGAATTCGAGTTTATGTCCAATCTATCGACATATCGATGAACTCTATCTGTCATAGTAGCAACTACATTAGGAGCATACTTTCCCTAGGAATTAAATTGAAGGCTATACTTCCTTACGATCATATTCCCTTGGTGGGGGCTCAAGGACTGATTAACATGGGCTTATCGAATTTTTAATGGCAGGTAATGGTCAAGAAATGCCTCTTTAAACTCCTTCCGGGTAGTTAGAGGTGCATCTACACCGTTGGATTGCTTCTAAGCTTTAAACCACAATATATTAACATATGTGTCGCTAACTCAAAAGCTTCTGTATCACTCACATGCATAACATTTAAAGTGCATTGAATTTGGTCAACAAAATCTTAGGGATCTTCATTAGGATCTGACCCGATGAAGGATGGAGGGTCCAAATTAAGAAAGTCACGTATCCTCGTTCTAGCTACCCTATTCGTACCACCTACACCAATAACTGGTCCTTCTTGTCTTTGACCTTGGCCAGCAACTATACGAGTTAATAGTTGGACTACATTTCTCAGATCTTGAATGGTGGCATCGGTGGGTAGTTCTGGAGGAATATCACTATTTCCTGGTTCATCAGGAGCTGAAGGAGTTGGAGA
Organism: Solanum ossicruentum; assembly: GCA_025774065.1. NCBI lineage: Eukaryota > Viridiplantae > Streptophyta > Magnoliopsida > Solanales > Solanaceae > Solanum > Solanum ossicruentum. Next base: position 6,950 of record JAOTQR010078067.1, read on the forward strand.
CGTTTATGACAGAGACTGATCTTGGGCCTCATTTGATTGTCTCACCCAGCCGGGTGCACCAACTAAGTGTTTGATAAAATGTTCGGATGTAGTTTCTTGAGGAATTGAAGGTCCAAAACATGAGATATGATATGAATAATGTTATGATGATGAAATGAGCTTATCTATATGATAAGTCCTATATAAAGTGTTGCATTAGGCCATGCCCAATCTGGGGGACTAAGAGTCCAAATAACCTAGATAGGGGTTTGTACTCTTCAACCTAGTGAAGCGTTTGTACCTCACCACTTAGGTGATGGAGTGGAATAATCATCAACCTAGATGGGGGTTTGTACTCACCAAACTATTGAAGGTTTTGTACCTCACCACCTAAGTGATGGGGCCACATCATCAACTAACCTACTGAGGGTTTTGTACCTTACTACTTAAGTGATAGGGTAGAATCATCACTAACCTAGTGAGGGGTTTGTACCTCACCACCTAAGTTATGGGGCGGCATCATCATGAACCTAGTGAGGGGTTTGTACCCTATCACCTAAGTGATAGGGCGACATCATCACTAACTTAGGGAGGTTGTACCTCACTACCTAAGTGATAGGATGACATCATCACTAACCTACTAAAGGGTTTCTACCTTCAAGTTCTAGCTTTGTTTCTTCTACACATATGATATCCTATATAAATGTGAGTTACTTAAGCATTGATCATACATGCCATATTGTCATAGTATGCTTGTTTCTTAATGTTATGCATTTTGAGTATGATGTCTATCGCTTGTTGCATTGTATCCTACATACTTAGTACATTCAAACGTACTAACACATACTCTTGCCTACATGATATCACCATGTAGGAACTGGAGCCTAACTTGGTATCCTTCTCCTCCACGTGGCTAGTTTGGTGCTACTCAGCTAGTTGGTGAGTCCTCCACTTCGAGGACTCTAGTCTAGGGTTCACTTACTATGTATTGAGATACTCTTCTTTATGTTCTATTTTAACAATGAGGGTGAGCCCGATTGCTTTGTCTTGGCCCCTGCTCCTATCTATGTTGTAGAGGTATTGTTGGACGTGCTATGTATCTATGTTATGAGCCTTGACTCTTTTATATCTAGGTGTTGATGTTATGCAAGCTTTCCCTTATTCCCTTGCCCTTGCTTTCAAAACATTTACATGTTACTTAAGTATTAATCTCTCTCTCTTAGTGCCAATTCCCCTTGTTTAAGTTTCTTGTGTTATTTTACATTGCTTCCATGACCAAGGATGTGTAATGATATACTAAGAGGCTTGTTTGGGGTTCCTTTGGGTTTCCCATTCGCCAGTCACATCTAGGCCCTTGGTTTGGATCGTGACAAAGATGGTATTAGAGAACTACGTTGATAGGTCCTCAGTGTCCAACACACTGCATCAATTAGAGTCTTATTTATGGTTGTGTTATGCACCACAACTATAAATAGGAGGCTATGAGACATTTTAGAAAATGTTTCACTTCTTCGTTATCTATGTTGTGCGATATAATAGATCCCCTAGGGATTATTGCTAATCCTTAACCGTTACATTTCAGGATATGTCTCAAGTTACTCAAGACGGTGCTATGATGAATAAAAAGATTGGCAATGCTCTATGGAAAGTGGCCAAAGTGGTAGCAAAATTGGCAACTCATCTAGACCAACGAGTGAGTGCTCCCGAGACTTCTAGTGGTGACAGGGGAGGTAGTAAGGCCAAGAGGGCCCGTAAAGTAGGTAAGTTCCAAAGTCCCAAGTAAATAGGTGATGGTGGTGTGGTACCTTTTGCTAGGTGCCCAAAATGTGGTATAGGCCATGATGTCCCATGCTTGAGAGGTACAAATGCTTGTTATGGTTGTGGGGAGATGGGTCATAAAGCTAAGGTTTGCTCTCATAAACGCGATAAGAGCAAAGGAGGTGATGGGGGAATGGCTAATCCAAAGTGCCCTACATGTAGGATAAACTATGATGGCTCATGTTAGAGAGACATGGGTGTATTCATTGGGCGTGCTGAGATAGGCCACAGAATTCTAGATTGCCCATGTAGATACAAGAGTAAAGGTGGTGATGTTGATCAAGAGGGTCAAGGAGGGGATAAGGCACCCGATGTTGCTAGCGGTATGTTGAAATTCTCTTTTGGCTTTGATGTGCTTGCATTATGGCCTGGAGTGCCACTATTACTTCTTTATTCTTTTTGGTTGCTAGTGGGGCTTCTTGTGTGCCCAGGTTGTTGTGTGGACCGTTGGTTTCTATCCTTTTGTTGAGTATATTGTTGCTAGAAGGTTCACAGGTGTTGAACTAGAATTTTATTACATTAGATCTTGCCTTGTGGCTTGTTGGAGTTGGCGTAGTGGATTTTGGTATCATACCGGGGATGGGATGGTTGCATGCATGTTGTTCCCTCATGGGTGATAGGACCCGTAGAGTTAAATCCCAAATCCCTAATAAGCTTGTCTTTGAGTGAGAGCTTGTTAAATGGTAGCAGGGGAGATAGGTCCATTTCTTGTCATGAGGTTCAATAGCATTTTATCATCTTATGAGAATTAGAGGTGTTGAATCTAAGTTGTTTTGGTAAGTAGAGTTGTTGTTGGTGGTAGATGAGGCCTTGAATGTCCCTTTCCGATTATTTGGATTTTGGTTAGTACCTTTTAGTTTGACTAGTACAGCGGTTACGGTTATGGCTACAAGCCTCATGAATAATATCTTTAGTCCCTACTCTATTAGGCTTATAGTGGTTTGGTGATGATATGATGGTTTGTTTCCCTAATGAGGTAGTGCATGTGAGTCATTTGAGGGTAGTGCCACAAAGGTTAAAGAAGAAAGTTGGATGCTAAATAGGAGAAGTGGGAATTTTGGTGGTAAGAGGTTTCCTTCCTATGTTGTATGGTGCCGGGTGATGGTATTAAGGTGGACCCTAGCAAGACGAAAGTGAATAGAGATTAGCCTAGACCTTGACTTTCTTGGGTATTAGAAGCTTCTTGGGTTTAGCGGGCTATTATCGGAGCTTCTGAGTAGGTTCTCTTCTATTGTCTTTCTTATGACTTAGTGACCTTAAGTAAGGACAATGTTATGACCGACATTTTGAGTAAGGTGAATTGATAGGTCCGGGAGTTACTATTCCTTATGTTATTCCTTCGTGCTAATAGGATTCATGTATATTACCCCGATGGTTGCACGAGTCTATTTGGCTAGAAATAGTCTATGAGGATTGTCCATGTCATCATTGCATAGAGTCTTGTCTTGCGATCTTGGTTGGACTTAGTTTTGGGTAGTTTGGCTACTTGCATAACATGCATTCGATGAGTGTAGAGCCCGTAAGGTTGTGACGTGACGGTTAAGAATGGTCGAGCTATTTGGTCAACTACAATGGGTTAGTCACTTCTCTAAGGTTGATTTGAGGTTCAAGTTTTGTTCTCAAGTGAGGGTGAGGATAGGTGATATCCCTAAGTGCCCTTTTGAGCTAGGAATGAGCATTTTGAATATTGGTGGAGTTATTTGGTGGGTTTGTGCACCAGTTGTGTCTATTGGGTTTCATAAATAGGGTCTTAAAACCCTAACTTGGCATGTTTGTGGTGACCTCTAGTAATGAAGGATCAATTTATTTAGAGCTTTTGAATCATTTATGGATAGTGTTACATGTCTTGGGAAATGAGAGGTTGTTTGTTAAATATGATGAGTGTGAATGGTGGGTAGCTAGGAGGTGGTTAGAGCTCCTCAAGGATTATGGTATGAGTGTGCATTAGATCCTCTGGTAAGGCTAATGTTGTGGTTGGTGCTCTAAGTAGCCTAGTGTGCGTGGATAATGGTGGCAAGAAGGAGACTAGTGGGGGACCATCGATTGGTTAGAGTGAAAGTTAGGTTGAGGGAAGTTGAGAATGGTAGCATAGTTTTCTCAGTGGTTCCAAATCTTCTTTGATTGAGGAGGTCTCGTGTAAGCAAGACCTTGATTCCGCTTTATTAGGGTTGAAGTTTTGGGTGGAAAGATAGTAGAGTGGAGGTTATCTCCGAAAGGGGAGATGGTGGTTCGTGGCAACAAGTGGAATAGGTGTGGTTAAGGTTGACAAATGAGTTACAGATTGTGAGTTCTTTTAGAGTGTAGGATATGTTGGTAAGGTTTCATATGGATGGGATTTTCCTAGGGACATGATTATGGTTTGTTCAGTTCTTCATGTTTCTAGGTTGAGGAGATGCGTAGGTGGCTCTAGTGCTATAGAACCTTTCGAGATGGTGGGTAATGTGGAGGGTAAGTTGCCTTAGGAGAAGCTCCCGGTGGAGGTGTGGATGGATGAGTGAAGAAGTTGACTAATATTGATGTGGTGTTCGTCAAGGCCCTTTTGGTTGAGTTGTCTATTTGTATGTGTCACTTGGGGAGCCGGTGCGAGCATGGAAAAGCAATATACGTATTTCTTTCATTCTATTCAAGTTTATGGTAACATGTCAATTCCATTTCTATGATTCCAAGTTATGTTTCTGCCCTATGTCATTCACATGCATCCACGTTTAAGTTGGCGAGTTTATAATGATTTTACACTTATGTTGAGATTTTAAAAATGGTGTTTTAAAGTATATTGTTGCATTCTTGCTGGGGCTGATCTCCTTATGATTACTCTTTTCTTGTATGTTTTTTTGACATTCTGGAATGAATGTTCCCAAGGGGGAGATATTGAAGCGACCCCAAAAAAGCACCTAAAAATTTGCCTTGGAAATACACAAAATTTTAATTTCCATATATCTCAGAATCCATGAGTTATTTCAGAAATTCGACTTCATATTCGTGTTCAGAGAGTCAAAATAGGGGGAAAAGGCTCTAACCCCTATTTTAAAGCGAACGATTCACAATTTCAAAATTCAAAGTGACGCATTCCAGAGGCTTCTCCTTGTCGGGGGCGTGATGTGCTCCAGTGTATTTTTTGTCCAATTTTTAATTTTTGGTCCAAGACTTTTAAGTCTTGGGCCTAAACCTTCCCACACGAGAAAACACCTATACTTGCATTATCTCACCCTCATATCACCAGATACATTTCCTAATACTCACTTAAACCCTTAGTTCTATATTTCTCTCAAGATTCAAGTCTCAAACCTTCATCCAGATTTCAAGGTTCTCCTTCAAGCTTCAAGTCTCCATCTCCAATCTTTACCAAGCTCATCTCCAAAGCTAAGGTATGTGGGTTTCAATCATTGGGTTCTTCCACCCATGGTGCCCTAATCTCCTTTTTACTCATTTTGCATAATTTAAAGTTGATTTGTACAATTGGGTTACGAGTAAGAACATGTCTATGAACTATGTTAAAGCTATGTAAAGTTGTGATTGTCTTGCTATGTTTTGAGCTATAAATCTTGGATCTATTGTGAGATTTGATGAGGGGTTTGGATGTATATTGCTTAAGGGTGTTACAAGGTGTTGATTGATGGTTTTACAAAGGATTTTCTTTCATGATTCATCTCTATATTTAATAGTTTTATGCTATCATTACACACCCTCCAAGTGTTTGATAAAATGTCTGGATGTGGTATCTTGAGGAATTGAAGGTCCAAAACATGAGATATGATATGAATGATGTTATGATGATGAAATGAGATTATATATATGATAACTCCTATATAAAGTGTTTGCATTAGACCATGCCCAATCTGACAGGAGTAAGAGTCTGGATAACCCAAATGGGGGTTTGTACTCATCAACCTAGTGAAAGGTTTTACCTCACCACTTAGCTGATAGGGTGCATCATCATCAACCTATATGGGGGTTTCTATTCACCAACCTAGTGACGGCTTTGTACCTCACCACCTAAGTGATGGGGAGGCATCATCACTAACCTACTGAGGGCTTTGTACCTTACCACCTAAGTAATAGGGCAGCATAATCACTAACCTAGTGAGGGGTTTGTACCTCACCACCTAAGTGATGGGGAATCATCATCACTAACCTAGTGAGGGGTTTGTACCTTATCACCTAAGTGATAGGGAGACATCATCACTAACCTAGTGAGGAGTTTGTACCTCATCACCTAAGTGATGGTGTGGCCTCATCAGTAAGCTACTAAAGGGTTTGTAACTTGAAAATATAGCTTGGTCTCTTCTACAAATATGATATCCTATATAAACATGAGTTACTTAAGCATGATTTACTTAAGCATTGATCATACATGCCATATTGTCAAATTATTCCTGTTGCTTAATGTTATGTATTTTGAATATGATGCCTATCTCTTATTGCATTGTATCCTACATACTTAGTACATTCAAATATACTAATACATACTCTTGCCTACATGATATCACCATGTAGGAACCGGAGCCTAAGTTAGTCATTTCCTCCTCCACATGTCTAGTTCGGTGCTACTTAAGCTAGTTGGTGAGTCCTCCACTTTGGGGACCCTGGTCTATGTTTCTCTTATTATGTATTAAGACACTCTTCTTTATGTTCTATTTTGACTATGAGGGTGAGCCCGATTTCTTTGTCTTGGGCCTCGCTCCTATCTATATAGTAAAGGTGTTGTTGGACGTGCTATGTATCTATGTTATGAGCCTTTACTCTTTTGTCTCTGGGTGTTGATGTTATGCAATCCTTCCCTTAGTCCCTTGCCCTTGCTTTCTAAACGTTTACATGTTACTTAAGTATTAGTCTCTCTCCCTTAGTCCCAATTCCCCTTGTTTAAGTTTCTTATGTTGTTTGACATTGCTTCAAAGACCAAGGATGTGTAATGATATGCTAAGAGGCTTGTTTGGGGTTCCTTCGGGTTCCCCATTCGTGGTCACTCTAGGCCCTAGACTTGGGTCATGACAATTTAAGAGATATAGTGACTAAAGGCCCTCCTTAAAACTGCATTTTTCTATAGTTTTCCCCCGCAATCTCTGTCATTTTCACCTTATTCTCCCTTTTTACTTATTCAAGCTTTTTTGGGTGCTTTATTCTCATTTTTAGTTTTTTGCCTTGTTTTCATACTTCATTTTGTTTTCTAACTCAACCAAAGACATATTTTATTTTCTTGCACCCAATACATGATTTTTCTTCTTTTTCTCTTCCTTCTTAACCCACCCTCTTATTTTTGTGTTTTTACCCTTTCACCAACCACCCTTAACTTAGGCTCTTAGCCTATGTTAAAGTGACAATATCTATCCTCTGAACGAGGGCCACTTTTGGTAGCCACTCTCAACTTAGGATTTTTTCCTCAGTCAAGATTCACAATGCTTAAGGACAGACTAGGGGCAAATGCAAGATTTTTCACTAGATAAGGCTAGGTTAATTAGGTATTAAGAAATAATTGGTACATATAAGGATCAAATATTTGGAACAAGGAACATGCCATCATTTGGTTGGTTAATTTTAGGCTAAAGTGGACTATTTTAGTACAAAGACCTAAGATCCTTTTCTAATCCATTTAATCTATAGTCTAACTTATAGTAACAGGGAAAGTTCTGAATTATCATAAAATACATGAACTTGGCAAAATAAGCTCAAACTCTCATGGCATTGCATACATTATAAACAAAAGACTTACAAATCATGCTTCTCATCTCAATTTACCCTCATTTATCATAATAGATATTGTTAAACACCTAAACATGCATGGTTACTATCTAACACCTAATCAAAATTTTTTGTGGGTACCATTTTTCAAAACAAACATAAAAACATGTTATATGCCACAAGTAGTAGTACTATATGCTACAAATATTATTTAAACATCATAAACATATCGGTTCAAAAGAAATTTAATATCCACAAGGAAAAAGAACACATGCAAGAAAACCTCAGGATTAAAAAATTAGGCTAGTTATGGACCATAAGCTACTCAGACTTCACTAAGGCCTATAACTACTCACACCCCATCTAAAAAGATGTATGTTGTCCCCAGTGCACAAATCAAGCAAAAATAGAATGTAAGGGGTCACAAACATACCTGGGTGCCTAAGCGCTATTATTTGGTTGTGTTTGGCCATCTCCCTCTTGTAGGGTAATCTTTTGAGAATGGTACTCTTTCCGGAGGGGCCTATAACCCCCAACGGATCCTCCTCCCGAGCCCGTCTGATCTCCTCATCACGCGTTGACTCTCTCAAGGAACACTTGAGATCCCTCACCTTTAATCTCATTGCACATACCCTTCTGTCCTCTGGATCCTCATCTGTGCAAGGCCTCTTCCTGAGGGAAAAATAGGTAGTCTCATCAGGAGAAAATAAATCAAGCCTCAAAACACTCGTACAATCAAGAAAAAAAGAAATGAAAAGGCAAAAAAAGCCCAAAAGTGTCAAAAAAGGCAGGTTTACACACCTTTCAAGTGGCTAACTTCATACCTTGTCGACCAAAGAATAAGATAAAAAGAGCTTTTCTCGCTTCTCGCAAAAGTCTCACCATAGAGGCTTCAGTCTCGATCTGTGAAATCTCCTTTCTATGACTCTTGAAAGCAAGTAATTGCCTAATATTGACTTGAGGGTCCAGCGTCCAAGGACTTGCCAGACCATTGATCTGCCATAGCGAAAGCGAGTCTTCATAGGACCTTTCAACATCAAAAATTTCTTCACCACGAGACTGATCAGATCTACCGAGGAAAGGTTTAAAAGCTGCTTGATCATGCCTTGCTTCCCCTTCTATTCCCAAAAGTTGCATCCAAAAGGAGCTCGAAATTTGATTCAGTGGGGTTTGAAAGCAGTCTACAACGAATCAAGCAGGTTCAGTACCAACGGATAAGGGTCCTCACCACTCAATGGAGAATAGAAGGATAGGTGCCACTGGTGATGCTATCAAGTCAACCCTAAGCTTCTAGATCTCTGCCTGCATGGCTAGTAAATTTGAAGGCCGAGCCTAGACCAATATCATCTGTACTTTCTCCTCGAAGTCATCGATAAGGGCATCCATGGAAAAATATGATCATGAATAGCTACGACTGTGAATGCCTACATCTGACCCTCTGAGTCTGAAATAGCTAGCCAGACCCATGGCCTAATCTATTGAAAAAGCAGAGTCAACTTCAACTAAACATGTGCTAATCGCTGCACCATGGTAATGTGCTATCAAAATACAACACTTTTGACTCTTAAAACCTAGGATTTTATGTGTTCTCAATGCGATGTTTATAGGTTTTATGTGTTTTTGTCTTTAGACTTGTAGGAAGACAGGTTACCCATGCTTTGGGAAAAAATTGCAGAAGATTTCTAGTTTTTGATACTTACGAGACCCTCTATGCATCGTAGAGTATTCTACAAGTCATAGAGGCAATTTCATGAAAAAATTACAATGAAGGATGAAATCTAAAGATCAACTCAATGAGACAAGCATATAAGTCGTAGAGCATATTCTCTATGAGTCGTATTGATGGGTTTGATGAAGATTTCAAGTGAGGGATAATTAGATGAAGTTGAATCCTATAAACATGAAGTACGTGTCATGGATAGGTTTACAAGTCGTAAAGTGAAGTCGTAGGAGAGAAGTCAAAGAACCTAGGAGCCAATTACGAGACCCTGACTATGAGTCATAAAAGAAAATACAACTCGTAGATTCCTTTTGTGGAGTCTGCCGACGAGTTTTTTGTTTTATTTAGAACTTACTTGTAATTACTATAAATAGTACTTTTAGGTTATTGTATAAGGGAGGACATCATTATTAAGTACTTTTAGGGTTTGTACATGGAGAACCCAATACTTGAGAGAGAAGATTGTGAGAATACACTTGTGAATTAATTTGATCTTCAATCTTATGATTCTCATTCTTCTTGGATTTGCTTGATTTCAATTCAATTGGGTAAATTTTCAATTATGTTTTCTCAATTTATAATTTCTTCATCTACCCATAGCATGAGTAACTAAATCTACAACTAGCGTTATGGGAATCATGAAGAACCAACTAAGTAAACCTGGGAAATTTACAATTCTTGGAATGGGTTTATGCATGTATTAATCAATTCTCTTCGTTTTGGATATTTTCTTATGGTGGTCAAAATTAGAACCTGCCTAGTGTTACTGACCTGACTAAGGTAGTAATGAATAGGAAAAGAGATTATTTAACATGATTTGATTGATGTGTTTTCATCAAATCAATTAAACTAGGCCAAGGGGAGGTTATACTAGGAATTATAGGTAATGTTTAGTATTGCACACTGTTGAATGGGCCAAGTCACATGGTGAAATCGACTTCTCAACTTTTTGACCAAAGTGCTTGATGAACTTAAATTACCATCCTGTATGCTATACACTAGATAAAAATTCGGTTATCTGGAGATACTAAGCTGGGTAATCATGAGGAATAGAATACCCTAGTTTCTCTCTATTATTGATTGTCTCTCGTGATAGTTATTATAGTTTACTTTCTTATTGATTATTGCAAAACCCCCCTTCAGGGAATTGAGTTGGTTGACTACTTGAATTGCTTATTGGTGAATTTATCTTGAGTTCACATATTCCTTGTGGCTTCGACCCTAACCTTGGTTAGGCTTTATATCTTGACAATGAACACTTTATCCTCTAAAATAGAGGTGTAACTTGGGTGACATCAAAGATTTTGGCGTCGTTTCCAGGGAAAATGGCTAGAATTCGATTGATTCATTAAGTAATTTGACCGTTAATCCTTCATTTCTTTTATTTTACTTTTGTTGTTGTTTTTCTTTCTTTTTAGGGTATACGAATGGTGTATGCCCAACACTTGGAGACAAGACAATCCCTTAACTCCATTTGATCCAGAGATCCACATGATTACAAGAAGAATGACCCATGAAAAAGCAAATAACGCGGCCAATGTAGCTTTTAATGGAGGTAATAATGATGATGATAGGAATGAGAACCCACCTCCTTTGGAGGACATTTCACAATCTCAGGAATTCAATGCCAATTTACCAGTTGAATCAGTATAGGTTGAACCCCATGGCTGTGGATATGACTGGAGCTATTATGTTGCCACCCCTACTGGTAGACACAAAGTTCACAGTCTCTAGTGGGCTACTTCAGATGCTATAGAATCGCAGGTTATTTATGGGCTTACCATCGAAGGATCCACATAGCTACTTGCATAATGTGGCATTCGTTTGTAAGAGTGTGATGGAGACACAAAATCCATCTATGGATGTTGTGAGACTTCGTGTCTTCCCATTGTCTATTATAGGCAATGCTGCATTATGACTATCTAAGCCCTCGCAAAGTCCAATACTAGCTGGGCATATTTGCTGAAGGCCTTCTTAGAGAGGTACTTCCCAAGACCGAAGAAGCCTAAGTTGAAGGACCAGATCAAGAACATTGAGCAACTTCCTGGTGATTTGATAATCACTACTTGGGAGTTGTTTACTAAATGTCTGAGGAGCGTCACTAATCACAAGATAATTGATGATGCCTCGGTGGAGATCTTTTACTGTGCCTTTGATGAGAACATTCAGGCTTGTGCTGACACTATCATGGGGGGCATGTTTCTAGATCAATCATTTGCAAGGATTGCCGAGCATATGGAGCAAGTAGTCAAGAGTAATCATGCATGGGGACAGTGGGATAGAGCTTCAACAAAGGGTTCATATGCTATCAGTGTGGATTCAGAGCAAGCCAAAATTAATAAAGAGATTATCCACCAACTTGCTCAACTTCGCATAAGCATGGATATGGTGATCAAACAGAATCAAAAGAGAGTGAATGCGGTGGTTCAAAAACCTTCACGTGCACCCATGTTTGAGGAAAAATACTATAAGGAGGACACATATTTTGTGAATGATCAGATGAGTTGTTTCCAGACCAATGCTCAAGGGTCCAATCAGGGCTATTGGCACCAGGGTCATGGAAACCAAGGTCGAAACTATGAAAGAGATGAATCTTTTAGAGACAACTGGGGTGGTTACTATGATAGGAATAGGGGTCCAAATGCAGATTGGGGTCGTACAAAAGGCTTCAAAAATGGTCCGTATGTGCCACCACACAATCGTGACATGGCTACAGGCAATTCTAGAATGGAGGAGATACTTGATCACTTGTTAAAGAAGGCTGAGACATAAGATGAAACTCTAAGGGGCATGAAATTATATATTTCAAGCATAAATCAGAAAATAGAGTCTCATTCTGTGGCTATTAAACAACTTAAGCAACAGTTTGGTCAAGAATCAACTCAGTTAAATCAGCATCAGAAGGGTACATTGCCTAGTGCAAAATCCTAAGAATGAGGGGCAATGTATGGCGGTTACTACTAGAGGTGGCAACAGCACTATTCGTCCTCCTATGCCGGTTGATGAGAAAGATGTTCATCAGGAGATGGTTGCAACAAATGATGCGAATAAAGGAGATGATCATGGTAAGGATAGGATGAGTGAAGCAGTTGAAGTTCCATAAAACTTTAAGCCTATATCCAAGCCTCCACCTCCTTTCCCTCAAAGAATCAAAAAAAGGAGGAGGAAGGCAAGTTCAAGCACTTTCTCTCCCAGCCTAAGCAATTATCTATCAACATTCCTCTCATTGAGACTTTCGAGAAAATGTCGGGCTATGCCAAGTATATGAAGGACTTGATTAACAGAAGTGCACTTTGGTCAAGAGCTTTCTCAAGAGCTCCAATATTACAGAGTTATCATTATGAATTCCTTAGCTCATAAGCGTGAAGATATAGGTGCTTTTACTATACCTTGCACTATAGGTGATGTGGAGTTCGCAAGGTCACTATGTGATCTAGGTGCCGGTGTGAATTTGATGCCCTTTGTGGTCTATAAGAAGCTTGGATTATGAGCCCCTACTCCTACTAGCATGTGATTGTTGATGGCAATAGAACATTGAATAAGCCTGTGGGGATGCTCTATGATGTGTTGGTTAAAGTGGAGAAAATCATATTCCCTGTAGACTTTGTGATTCTAGATTGTGAGGTTGACTTCGACGTCCTAATCATCTTAGGAAGACCATTCTTAGCTACTAGATGGGCTCTAATGGATATGGAAGCTGATCAACTCTAGTTTAGATTAAAAGATAAGGAAGTTGTCTTTGACATCCGCCAGCCCATGAAGCATCCAGATGAGTTCAAGAGTGAAGTTTGGGCAATTGGTGAAGTCTGACTGACCAACTGACCTAAGTTATGCTGCAATAATAAATCAGGTGCTATTTGTGAGGCAAGGCAAGGTAGACCGTTGAGCATAGGCACCCAGGTATGTTTTTGAGCCCTTACATTCTATTTTTCCTTTATTTTGTGCATTGGGGCCAATGCACATCGTTTTTGATGGGGTATGGGTAGTTATGGGCCTCAGTGAAGTCTGAGTAGCTTATGGTTCAAAACTACTCCAATTTTTGATCCTGAAGTTTTCTTACCTGTGTTCTTTTTTCTCGTGGATATCTAATTCCTACTGAACCAGCACGTTTAAGATGTTTAGATAATACATGTAGCATATAGTATTAATACTTGTGGCGCATAACATGTTTTTATATTTATGGCATAAAGCATGTTTTTATGTTTTGTTTTGAAAAATGGTGCCCACCAAAATATTTGATCAGTAGCTAGATAATAACAATGCATGTTTAGGTGTTTGACATTATTTATTCTAATAGGTGAGGGCAAATTGAAATAGAAAAATGATTTTTGAGTCTTTTGTTGAAAATGTATACAATGCCATATGAGTGTGAGCTAATTTTGCCAGATTCATGTATTTTGTGCTAATTTAGAACTTGCCCTGTTACTCTAAGTTATATTGTAGATTAAATGGATTAGAAAGGATCCTAGGCCTTTGTTCTTTAAATAGTCCACTTTAACCTAAAATAATGAACCAAATGGTTATTTATTCCTTGTTCCAAATATTTGAGCCTTACATGTACCAATTCTTTCTAAAAACCTAATTAGTCTAGCCTTGTCTAGTGAAAAATCCTGAAATTGGCCCTGGTCTTTCCTTGCGTATTGTGAACCTTGATTGATGCAAAAAGCCTAAGTTGAGGGTGGCTACCAAAAGTTGCCCTGGTTCCGAGGAGAGATATTGTATACTTTAATACAGGCTAAAAACCTAAGTTGACGGTGACTGGTGTAAGGGTAAAAGCACAAAAATAATGGGAAGAGTTAGGAATGGAGAGAAAAATCATGTACTGGAAAATGAAATATGCCTTAGATTGAGCTAAAAGAAAACAGCAAAAAGAAGCACAAAAATAAGGCAAAAAGTTGAAAAATGAGAAGAAAGTGCCCGAAAAAGCTTGAACAAGGAAAAAGGGAGAATAATGTGAAAATAATAGAGTTGGTAAGGCAAACGTGTAGAAAAATGCAGTTTCAAGAGTGCAATTAGTCCTTATTTTCCTAAAATATCATACAAAGCCCCCTGAGCTTATGTTAGAAGCTCAGAAAGTCCTAAAGTGATTCTATCCCAGTTATTTGAAGGTCTGAGAGATGAGTATAGAGGCAAGCCTGTAGTATTAGTCTTTATGCATGAATATCTTTTGTGAGAGCGAGTGTATTTGCCCAATCCCAAGGTTAAAGCATGGAATCATAATTGAGTATCAAATATAGGACTTGTTTCTGTGAGAGCACTAGCATTACATAACATTTTTAGCATTTGACTTGTTCAGTCATTGTGGATTATTGATAACCCCTTGTTTTTCATACTTGTCTTGTCACATGCATCAGTTTGCATTGGCTTGCTAAATAGCTGTCTAGTCCTGTTTTGAAAAGTTGTGGGTATCTGAGTTTGAGAAGTATATGATATATGCCATTGAGTTGAGTTATGTGTGTTAGTGTATTTCTATGTAGATTGAGTCGTCCCTTGAGGACAACCAATAATTTTAAGTTGAGGGTGTTGTTGTGCTGTCAAAATTTAGTACTTTTGATACTTGAAACTTATAATTTTGTGTGTTCTCAATGCGATATTTGTTGGTTTTATGTGTTTTTATATTGAGATTTGTAGGAAGATAGGTTCGCCATGTTTGGCACAAAATTACAGATGATTTCTAGTTTTTGATGACTTACGAGACCCTTTATGGATCGTAAAACATTCTACGAGTCGTACAGGTAGTTTCATGACAAATTCCATTGAAGGATGAAATCTGAAGATCAGTTCAACGAGATAAGCGTATGAGTCGTAGAGCATTCTACAAGTCATATTGATGGGTTTCGTGAATATTTCTAGTGAGGGACAATTAGATGAAGTTAAAGGCTATGAACATGCAGTACAAGTCAAGGATTGGTTTAAAAGTCATAAAATGAAGTCATAGGAGAGAAGTCCAAGATTTCAGGGCTGAATACGAGACCCTGATTATGAGTCGTAGAAGACACTACAACTCATAGAGACAGATTTTGGAGTCCGCCGATCAATTTTTTTATTTTATTTAGAACTCAATGGTAATTACTTTAAATAGTACTTTTAGGTTATTATACAAGGGAGGATGTCATTATTTTGTACTTTTAGGGTTTGTACTTGGAGAACCTAATACTTGAGAGAGAAGATTATGAGAATACACTTGTGAATTGATTTGATTTTCAATCTTGTGATTCTCATTTTTCTTGGATTTGCTTGATTTCAATTCAATTGGGTAAGTAATCGATTATGTTTTCTCAATTCATAATTTCTTCATCTACCCATAGTATGTATAGCTAAATCCATAACTAGGGTTGTGGGAACCATGAAAAACTAGCTAAGTAAACACATGTAATTTACAATTCTTGGAATGGGTATATGCGTGTATTAATCAATTCTATTTATTTTGCATTTTTTCTAATGGTGGAGAATATTAAAACCTACCTAGTGTTACTAACTGGTCTAAAGTAGTGATGAATAGAAAAAGGGATCAATTAACAAGAGTATATTGATGTGTTCTCGTCTAATCAACCGAACTGGGCCAAGGGGAGGTTGTACTGGGACTTATAGGTAATGGTTAGTATTCCACACTATAGAGATAGGCCAAGTTGCATAGTAAAATTCGCCTCTCACTTTTGACCAAAGGGCTTGGTGAACTTAAATTACCATCCTGCATGCTATATACTTAATAAGAATTAGGTCATCTGGTGATACTAAGTTGGAGAATCATTGAGAATTTAACACCCTAGTTGCTCTCTATTATTGATTGTCTCTCGTGATAGTTAGTGTAGTTTACTTTCTCATTGATTATTGCAATTCCCCCCACCCCTCACCCCACCCCACCTCACCTTGGGGAATTGAGTTGGTTAACTACTTGAATTGATTATTGGTTAATTTGTCTTGAGTCTACGTATTCTCTGTGGGTTTGGTCCTAACCTTGGTTAGGTTTGCTATTAGACCAATGACTTGGTAGTGATGGCACTACAATGTTGAAGATCATACGAAAGAGCTTGACTCACCATTCGCTTCTTTGTGACTAAATCCTTCATGTACCTTGCATAACCCTGTATCTTCTCTAAGGCTTCAATCAAAGGGATGTTCACCGATAGTTTCTTGAGTATTAATAAGACGTGCTCGAGCTTACTCTCCTCTTCCCTCTTCTTGATTCTTTGTGGAAGAGGGGGAGGAGGTATTGAGAAGCTCTTATACTTCCTCGGTCTCTCACCCACTTCAACTACTCCATTCATCACATCATTATCTCTCTCAGTTACACCCCTCCTCATGCTTTCTTTCTCATGCACACTTTCTACTTCGGCCAACATGGAAGGGTTAATGATACTTTTACATCCCCTAGTTGTAATTGGCATGCAATGTCCCTCATTCTTAGGGTTTTGAGCTATGTTTCTTGGCATTGATTCAATTGAAGGGACACTTGGCCAAATTGTTGGTCGAGTTGCTTGATGGCTACCGAATCAGACTCGATCTTTTGGTTGATACTTGAGATATCTGATTTCATTCCTTTCAAAGTCTCATCTTGGTGATCGGCCTTCTTCAACAACTTATCAAGCATTTCCTTAATCCTTGAATTGATAGAACCGACTTTGTGATTATGAGGAGGCACATAAGGACAATTTCTGTACCCATCTCTTCAGCCACACTCGGCTTCTGGCACCCTATTTCTGTCAAACTAACCTCCATAGTTATCTCTATATGCACCTGCTCAATTGTAGTTCTGACCTTTATTTCTATAACCATGATGTCAATAGTCCGAATTGGACCCTTGGGCATTGTTCTGAAAATCCACTGATTGATCTCTAACAAAGAAAGCATCTTCATCAAAATATGACTCACCATACATGGGCGCTCTTGGAGGTTGGTGGACAACAGCATAAGCACTTTCTTGAGTTTGTTTCACTAACAAGTCCATGCTAGTCTGGAGTTGAGCAAGTTGTTGGATGATCTCATCATTGATTTTTGCTTGATCTGAACTAATACTCACCGCACAAGAGCACCTTGTAGTAGCTTCCTCCCTTTGGCCATGCTTTATTGGTCTTCATTACTTGCTTTATCATTTCCACTATCTTTGTGAACAGTTTGTCTAAGAACATGCCTCCCATGATTGTATCGGCACACACTTGACTATTCTTATCAAGACCTAAAAGAAAATTTCCACTAAGCGTCATCCACAATCTTATGATCTGAACCATTCTCAAAAACTTGGTGAACCTCTCCCATGTTGTACTAATAGAATCACCCAATTTCTCAAAGTTATTGATTTGGTCCTTGAGTTAGAGCTTTTTGTACCTTGGAAAATATAGCTCTAAGAAGGCTCTTCACAATTCTGTCCAATTGGTGATTGAACTCTTTGGGAGTTCTAACAGCCATATTGATGCATTTCTTATAAGAGATAGAGGGAACTCACGTAACCCAACAACATCCATGGAGATTTTTTATGTACCCATCACACTGTTACACACCAATAAAATATTATGAAGATGATTGTGAGGATCCTCAGTAGGTAACCTGCAAGAAAACTGAAATGACCCAAAATATGCCAGAAAATGTGCCTCGAAAATGCCCAAATTTGTAATTTTCATATATCGTAAAATCCATGTGTGATATCAAAAATCCGACTTCATATTCATGATTAGGGGGAAAAATTGAGAAGGAAATGGTTATAACCCTGATTTTAGAGCTACCGCATCAAAATTTGATTTCCCAAAGTTGATGAAAAACAGAATTGATCTGCACCCTTAGCGCGACGCAGCTAGGGCGCGGACCTGTACATTTTGTTGCCAATTTTTCTAGTTCGGTCCAAGGACTAGGGGTCTTGGGCGTAAGCCTTGTATGCGTAAAAACACCTATACTTAGTCATTTTCAACCCCATATCATTCAAGACATTCCCCAAAATTCTCTGTAATAGTTAGCCAAATATTTCACACAAATTCAAGTGTTGCAAACTCATTTCGACATTCAAGAAAATCATTCAAGGTTCAAGTTCTCATTAACGTCTTCATCAGGGAAATCTCCAAAGTTGAGGTATGTAGATTTCAACCATTAGATCCTTTCACCCATTGCATGTTTTCAAGGGTACTTCTTACTATGAATTGATTATAAACTATGTTGGGGTTTCATGAAATATGGACTGTTTAATCATGTGTTGAGCTATGAACCTATATTCTATGATGAGATTTGATTAGGGGTTTCGACGTATCTTGCATAAGGGTGTTACCAAGTGTTGGTAGGTCGATTTACATTAAGTCTTCTCACATGATTTCACTTTTGAATTGCATAATTTTGAACTAGCATTACACACCCACCAAGTGTTTGATAAAATGTCTAATTAAGGATTCTTAAGTTAGTGATGATCTATTACATGACCTATGGATCAAGTGACTTTATGATGATGAAAGAAAATTTATTTATGTGTTGAATTCATAAAAAGTATCTATAGTGTTGACCACACCTAGCTGAGAGGTGATATGCCTCAACCACTTTGATAGCGGTGGTATGCCTATAAGCCATGTTAAGGGGTATATACCTTGACCACTTTGATGGGGGCGGTATGCCCATCTACCATGTTGAGGGATATATACCTTAACCACTTTCACGACGGGTTGTATGCCTATTTACTAATTGAGGGGTACATTCCTCAATCACTTTGATAGGCAGTTGTATGCTGATCAAATAATTGAGGGGTAGATTCCTCAATCGCCTTCCAAGGGGATGGTATTCCTTGGATTCCAAGTACTAGTTTATATTGTCAATGATGTTGGTCTCTTCCTACATATGTAGAATGTTCTATACAAGTATGTTTTATTTCAAGTATTGGTCATGCATGTCATATTGTTATCATACTATCCACTGCCTATCTCTATGCATTTTGATTATGTTGCCTATCTTTTGTTGCATCGCATCCTACATACTTAGTACATTCAAACGTACTAACACATATGTTATGCCTACATGATATTACCATATAGGAACCGGAGCTCCTCACAATCATCCTCCCTCTGGCCAGTGTGACTTCTTTGAAGATAAGCTATTAGTGAGTCCTCAAAGTATGGGGACATTAGCTATGCCACTCTTGCCTTTGTTATTTCTTAATATTGAACTCTTTATACTATGAGGGTGAGCCCAGATAGTGTTTTGGCCCTCGCTCAAGTCTATATTTAGGGGTGTTGTTGGACAAGTAATGTAATTATGCTTTGAGATTCGACCGTTTATGATTTATGCTATAAAAGACTCCCCTTAGTCCCTTTACCCTTATTTATTCTATCTTGTTGTTGTTTAATTGCTTCCGCGACGAAGGATGTGTAAATGATATGCTAAGAGACTTGTTTGGGATACCTTAGGGTTCCTATTTTCCATGTGACGTCTATACCTTAGGGTTCCTATTTTCTATGTGACGTCTAAGCCTAGGGTTAAGGCCTGACACAAACCATGGTTCTGAAGCATTTGGAGTAATCCACTTGACCTTGTGAACTTAGTGTCTACTAGTAGTAGCGGCAACATTATAACACCTATAACAACCATAGCCATAGAGTTCAACCAATATTGATTCCAACGATATGTATTGTCATTGAAATACCTATGGTGTGGCGTATTTTTCCTTGGTGGTGGATTCTTGTCTCTACCCACATCATTATCATGTCGATCCATGGATTTATCAACTGCAATATCCAAGTGTTCTTGGTCCATTCTTCTTGCAACATGGTGGATATCAAGATTAATTGGAGCTAAGGGTCCGCCTTGGCTCCTTATGTTAGACATACACCTAGTATACCCTGCAAAAGATACTGAACAACAAAAACAAAAACAAAAACAAAAGTAAAATACAAGAAATTTAAGCAATTAACACTTGAATTAACTATTAGTGAAATCAAGTTAAAACTTTGTCATATTCCTCGGCAACGGCACCATTAATTTTTATCATGCTCAACCAATACTTATCACTTTGAGGATAAAGCAATTGTTGTCAAATATAAAACCTAACCATAGGGAATACGGAGTTCTGCCGTATGATTCACCAACAGTCATTTCAAGCATCAATTAAATCTATTCTCAATAAAAGGGGGGTTAGTAATGATTTGTAAGAAACTAAAACTATACTAACAAAGCAAAGAGATAATCAAATTGGAGAGCAACTTGGAAAATTGTGTTTCCCATCATTCACTAACTCAAATACACTAGGTAACACAACCTAAATTAGGATATTGCATGCAGGACCATAACTTAGGTTCTTCCAATCCTTCGGCAAAGGTAAAGGTTGAATTTCACTACGCCTCTTGGCCGACCAACATAGTGTGCCAACTAACCGTTACCTACTGTCCCAATCAACCTCTCTTTTCCCGGGTTTGGTTGATTACACGAGAATACATTAATCAAATTTTATCACCTCTTTCCTTTTTGTATTCATCACTACCTTGATCGAGATCATGACACTAGGTGGGGTTTAATGTTGGCCACCATTAAACGACAAGCAAAATGAAGAAAAATGGATAATACATGCAAATATCAACTCAAGAAGTACAAATACATTGGGTTGTTAAGCTAGCTACTCATGGTTCCCACAACACCCAAGTTATGAGTATTTAGCTACTCATGACTTGGGCAAGAAAAAAAACAATGAATAGAACATACATATTTGAGAAATTACCCAAGAAGAATGATGAACAATAAAACCACCTTTGGATTTGAATTCACAAGCATTATGAAATTAAATTCCAAGTTATTTCAATCTCCAATTAGAGTCTCAAAATGAAAACCCTACACAAAAACCCTATAAATTTCTACGAGTTAAGAGTTTCTCTCTCTAAAAATCTCTAAAAATTTGTAGAATATCTGATTCCTTCTAAAAGAAAACACCTCACATATACTATTTATAATATTTAAAAAAAGGTCCTCAAAATAATTAGAAAATTAAGGTCAACAACTGCTACAGCTCGTAGATATAGCTCGTAGGGTGACCTATAAGTTGTAATAGGGCTTTCATTGTCTTCACGTGGCATTTTGGACTTTACTGCTATAATCAACCTCTGTGAGTCATAGTCTGGTATACGACTTGTAATGCCTTCTCATAATCCACCCTTTCATTTCATGGTCTAATTTTAATCAACACTATTAATTGTTCTGAGGCCTCTTTCTATGAGTCGTAGTGAGGACTACCACCCGTACCCTGGTGAAACGACTCCCAAAGTGCCCAAAAATGTCTCAAAAGTGCCCATAATAATAATTTCTATATATCTTAAAATTTGTGTGTGATATCAAAAATCCAACTTCATATTCGTTATCAGGAGGAAACATTAAGTGAGTAGTGGGTCTAACCCCAATTTTAGAGCAACTGTATCAAAAAAGTTTTTCCAATAAAACACAATTTCCATAGACGATCCCCGCCGCTGGCGTGATGCGGCTAGGGCCCAATCAATTAATATTTTTACCAGTTATTTCTTGTTTGGTCCAAGGTTTTGAGTCCTTAGGCCTAAGCCTCCCCATGTGTAAAAAACACCTATACTTAATCATTTTTCAACCCCATATCAGACAAGACATTCCCCAAGACCTTCTTAAACATATAGACAAATATTTCAATCAAAATCAATGGTCCCCAAACTCATTCCAGATCTTAAGGAATACATTCAAGTTTCAAGTTCTCAAAAAAATCTTCATCGAAGAATTCTCCAAAGTTGAGGTATACGGGTTTCAACCATTAGGTCCTTTCAACCATGATGCCCAACCTTCCTTTTTACCTAAATTGTATGTTTCTAAGTTGATTTACTTATGATCCTTACTTATTATGAATTTGACTATGAACTATATTTAGGTTTCATAAAAGTGTGACTGTTTAAACATATTTTGGACTATAAATCTATGATCTATTTTGAGATTTGATGATGGGTTTCAATGTATGTCGCATGAGGGTATTACCAAGTGTTGGTGGGTTGATTTACTTCAAATTTTCTTGCATGAATTCACTCTTGAATTGCATGATTTTACACTAACATTACACATCTACCAAGTGTTTGCTAAAATGTCCGATTTTTATTCTTGAGCTATTGATGGTCCATTGCATGACCTATGACTTGAATGACTTTATGATGATGAAAGGAGTGTATATACAAGTTTTTATAATATAAGGTATATATAGTGTTGCAAGTGACCTTACCAAAGATGAGGGGTATGTACCTCATCCACCATGTCTGGTGGTGGCAATCCCGTACTACCAGAGATGAGGGGTATGTACCTAATCCACCTTGTCTGGTAGTGGCAATCTTGTATTACTATAGATGAGGGGTATGTACCTCATCTACCTTGTCAGGTGGTGGCA
The DNA here is from genome assembly GCA_025774065.1 of Solanum ossicruentum. NCBI lineage: Eukaryota > Viridiplantae > Streptophyta > Magnoliopsida > Solanales > Solanaceae > Solanum > Solanum ossicruentum. The sequence goes on from JAOTQR010078067.1 coordinate 29,488, forward strand.
ATCCTGTACTACCATAGATGAGGGGTATGTACCTCATCCACCTTCCAAGAGGGTGGCATGCCTTGGATTCCAAGTACTAAGTTGCTTGGTCTATGATGATGGTCTCTTCCTACACATGTAATATGTTCTATATAAGCATGTTTACATCAAGAATTTTTCATGCATGCCATGTGCTAATATACTATCTCTTTTTGCATTGCATCCTATATACTTAGTACATTCAAATGTACTAACGCATACTCTATGCCAACATGATGTTACCATGTAGGATCTAGAGCTCCACTTGATCATCTTCCTCCACGTGGCTAGTACTATCTCTTCAAGAGAGTTTGGTGAGTCCTCATCTCCGAGGAAAATATCTTTTCATCTTATGATATGCAAAGACTCTCTCTACCTTATTGTATGCTTTTGACTATGAGGGTGAGTCCAAAAAGTTATCTTGGCCCCTGCTAATTTCTAAGTTTAGAGGTGTTGTTTGACAAGTTATGTAGTGATGCTATAAGCTTTACTCTCTTTAATCTTGTATGTTTTAATTCTTTTAAAGACTCGCTTAGACCTTTGCCCTTATTTTTATTCTCTTATTGTTGTTTAATTACATCCGCGACAAAGGATGTGTAATGATATGTTAAGAGGCCTGTTTGGGGTCCCTTCAGGGTTCTCCAATCACCATATCACATCTAGACCCTAGACTTGGGTCGTGACAAACTTGGTATTAGAACACTAGGTTATTGATGGTCCTCAGCATCTAACACACCACATCGACCAGAGTCTTATTCATGGTTGTGAAGTGCACGACAACTATGAGCACGAGGCTATGAGATGTTTTAGAAAAGATTTCCCTTCTTCTTACTCTATGTCGTGCTATAGAAGTTAAGGTAATGTTTTCCTCTAACAAATGTTCTTTGTTATGCTAGATCATTCCTAGCCCAAAAGGAAGTAGAGCCCGCACTCCCGAAGAACAATCGGCTCATGAAGAGTACCGGAATGTTATTCTCATGCTAGCTTAAGCCATGAACCAATCAAATCAACCAAGGAGCCCCATCCTCTTATGCTCCTACTCTGGCATCTAGAGTAAGGGATTTAATGAAGATAAACCCACTGGAGTTCAACGGTTATAAATGGATAAGGATCCTCAAGAATTTGTTGATGAAGTATACAAAGTGTTGACTATCATGTGTGTTAGGTCGAAGGAGAAGGCGGAGTTGGCCGTTTACCAACTCAAGGGGGTAGTACAAATATGGTATACTCAATGGAAGGAGGAGAAGGGGATTAACCATGTGACACTTTGGAAGGAGTTTAAGGCGGATTTTCTTGACCGATTCTGCCCTCTTCAGCTAAAGGAGACCAAAATGATGGAGTTCATGAATTTGAAGCAAGGTTCGATGAGTGTGAGGGAGTATGCCCTCAAGTTCAACCAACTCTCTAAATATGCTCCACAATTAGTGGTCGAGCCAAGGTGTAGGATGAATAAGTTTGTGATGAATGTATCCGATTTGGTGAATGAAAAATGTTGTGCTGCCATGTTGATAGGTGGCATGGACTTGTGCTTCCTTATGACTTATACCTAACAATTAGAGGGGGAAAAGTTGAGAAATAGGAGGGGTAAAGAGGCCAGGAGGTCCCGTTTTGATGGTAAGTTCCAAGGTCTCAAGGGTGGTGGATTTCATCAAGGCCAAGAGTCTTCTCATGCTCGTAATAGAAGGTTTGCCAATGACTACCCAAGGGCCCAAGCTGATGGTGGTGTGATGACTAATTTATCTATCCAAAATGTGGTAGGGGTCATGGTGGCCCATGCTTAAGGGATGCCAATGCTTGTTTTGGTTATAGAGAAGTAGGCCATGAAATGATTAATTATCCATGTAATCTCAACAGGGGTAATGATGTTCGTCCACAAGGACGGGGAGCAAATGAGGTTCATTTGGGGCGAGGAGGCCAACAAGGTGGTAGCCCAAGGCACAATCAGTTCTATACTCTTCTAAAGAGTCAAGGGATAGATGAGGGCATCACCGGTATGCTAAAAGTCCTTGATTTTGATGTTTATATATCGATAGACCTGGGTGCCACCCTTGCTTTCGTTACTCCTTTTATTGCCAAAAAGTCTCATGTTGAACCCAAATTGTTGTGTGAGTCTTATGAGGTGTCTACTCCTATTAGTGTATCCATCGTTGCTAGAAAGGTCTATATGAATTGTCCCATTTGCATTATGCATAAGATTTTGCCTTGTGATCTTATTGAGTTGGATATGGTGGATTTTGATTTCATTCTTGGATTGTTTGGTTGCATGCATATTTGTGCCTCAAAAGTACCCATAATCATAATTTCTATATATCTCAAAATTCATGTGTAATATTGAAACTGACTTCATAATCGTGATCAGCGGTGAAATTGTGTGGGAAATGGGTCTAACACCGATTTTAGAGCAATCATTTCAAAATTTTATTTTCCAACAAAATGTTATTTCTAGAGACAATCTGCGCTCCTAGCACGACGTGGCCAGGGCACGGATTGGTGTAAAGTTTTTTGCCGGTTATTTCTTGTTCAGTCCAAGGCTTTGAGGCCATGGTCCTAAGCCACCCCATGAGGAAAAAATACCTATACTTAGTCATTTTTCAACCCTGTATCATACAAGACATTCCCCAAAACCTTCTTAAAGACTTAGACAAATATTTTACTAAAAATCAAGGGTCTTCAAACCCAACAACGATCTTAAGGAATTCACTGAAGCTTTAAGTCTCAATCAGATCTTCATCAAGGAATTCTACAAAGTTGAGGTATGTGGGTTTCAACGATTGGGTCCTTTCACCCATGGTGCCCAACCTTCCATTTTACATAAAGTGTATGTTTCTAAGTTGATTTACTTTTGGGTCTTACTTATTATGAATTTGACTATGAACTATGTTAAGATTTCATAAAAGTGTGACTGTTTAAGCATGTTTTGGGCTATAAATCTATGATATATTTTAGAAATAGATGAAGGGTTTCAATGTATATTTCATGGGGGTATTACTAAGTATTGGTAGGTTGATTTACTTCAAGGTTTTTTTGCATGAATTCACTCTTAAATTGCATGAATTTACACTAATATTACACACCCACCAAGTGTTTGATAAAATATTTGATTTTTCATTATTGAGCTATTGATGACCCATTGCATGACCCATGACTTATGATGATGAAAGGAGTGCATATATGAGTTGTTATCGTGGAAGGTATCTATAGTGTTGCAAGTGACCATACCAATGATGAGGGGTATGTACCTCATCCACCTTGTCGAGTTGTGGAAATCCCGTACTACCAAAGATGAGGGGTATGTACCTCATCCACCTTGTCGGGTGGTGGCAATCCCGTACTACCATAGATGTGGGGTATAGACCTCATCCACATTGTCAGGTGGTGGCAATCCCGTACTACCATAGATGAGGGGTATGTACCTCATCCACCTTGTAGTGTGGTGGCAATTCCATACTACCATAGATGAGGGGTATGTACCTCATCTACCTTCCAAGCGGGGGTATGCCTTGGATTCTTTATACTAAGTTACTTGGTCTATGATGATGGTCTCTTCCCACACATGTAATATGTTCTATTTAAGTATGTTTTACTTCAAGCATTGTTCGTGCTTGCCATGTTGCTAATATACTATCTCTTGCTTATAATTATGCATTTCAATTATGTGGCCTATCTATTTTTGCATTGCATTTTGTATACTTAGTACATTCAACGTATTAATGTATACTTTATGCCTACATGACATTATCATGTAGGAACCGGAGTACCAGTTGATCATCTTCCTCCACGTGGCTAGTACTATATCTTCTAGTGAGTTTGGTGAGTTCTTAACTCTAAGGATGATATCTTTTGATCTTGTGATATGCAAAGACTCTCTCTACCTTATTGTATGCTTTTGACTATGAGGGTGAGCCTGGAAAGTTGTCTTGGCCCACGCTAAATTTTAAGTTAAGAGGTATTGTTGGACAAGTTATGTAATGATGCTATGAGCTTTGACTCTCTTGAGTCTTGTATGTTTTAATCCTATGGAAGGCTCCCTTTTCCCTTTTCCCTTGTTTCTATTCTCTTATTGTTGTTTATTTGCTTCTGATCCAAGATGTTTAATGATATGTTAAGAGGCTTTTTTGGGGTCCCTTCAGGTTTTCTATTCGCCATGTCACGTCTAGGCCCTAGGCTTGGGTCGTGACACCTAGGATCGTATGGCTGAACTTTAAATTCTCATATTTTGGTTTTGGAAACTGTTAATTGCTACAATCATCCCCTATGTCTCGTAGTGGGTCTCATAGATTCTCAAATTCACAAAATCTGTCGCTTTTCCCAAAATTAGGCCAACTTGTATTTTCAACAAAAATAAACTACAAACCACATAAAAAACATAAAAAGTTTCCTTGAGAACACACAAAATCCCTTATTTCAGGCATCAAATATATTGTATTTTGACAGCATATCACTAGCGGCTATGCCTCCAGTGCCAGTGGTAGATCTTTTGTCTCCTGAGGAGCCTGTTTAGTCTTCCCACGAGAGGAGACCATGCCGGACAATGATCCTGATGCTACATGATTTTAGGTGGAGATGACTAAGTAGGTGGAGCTCAAGCTTGCCTTAAGGACATCCAAACGAGAGGCGGATATACAATGAGCTCGAGAGGTAGAGCAAGTAAGGGGTGATGGCCCCTCCGGACAGAGCATGATTGCTGAGGAGACTACCCTGAAGGAGAAGGGTAGACAGACTAAGACACACATAAGCGCTTAGGCCCCTAGGTATGTTTTTCGACCACTTGTGTTTTATTTTACTTTGATTTTGTGCTTGGGGGACAATATACATCTTTTTCTATGAGGTATGGGTAGTTATAGGACCTAGTGAAGTTTGAGTAGCTTAGGTCCATAACTACCCCAATGTTATCCTGAGGTTTTCTCTTTTTCCTTGTGTATATGCACTTTTTGGTAAACTGATATGTTTAGGATATTTAGATAGTATTTATAGCAATATATTATCAATACTTATGGCATATAGCATATTTTTATGTTTTGTTGAGAAAATGATACCCACCAAAAATTTTGATTAGTAGTTTGATAACAACCATTCATGTTTAGGTGTATGGAAATATTTTTTCTGAAAAGTGAGAATAAATTGAGATAAAAAGTTTGATTTAAGAGTCTTTTGTTGATAATGTATGCAGTGCCATGTGACATGTGAGCGTGAGCTTAATTTGCTAGATTCATGTGTTTTGTTGTAATTCAGAACTTGCCCTGTTACTCTAAGTTAGTTTGTGGATTAATTGGATTAGGAAAGGATCTTAGGCCATTGTTCTTAATAGTCCACTTAGCCTAAGATAACCAACTAAAAGTATGACATATCCTTAGTTCCTAATGTTTTAATCTAACATGTACCTATTCTTTGAAAAAACCTTATCAAACTAGCCTTGTTAGTTGTCAAATTCTGAAATTGGCCTTGGTCCTTCCTTGAAAATGCACCTCTATAGGAGGCCCCACTATAGAGGTGCATTGTGCACCTTGACTGAGGGAAAAAGCTTAAGTTGAGGGTGACTACCAAAAGTGGCCCTGGTTCTAAGGATGGATATTGTGCACCTCTACACAAGCCAGATGCATAAGTTGATGGTGGCTGGTGTAAAGGCGAAACACAAAAATAAAGGAGTGAACTAGTTATATAGAGGAAATAAATGGAAAATCATGTACTGGGTGGAAAAAAATAAGTGATGCCTAAGTGGTGATATAAAAAGAATAATGAAGTATAAAAACAAGACAAAAAGCTAAAAAATAAAAAGAAAGCACCCAGAAAAGCTTGAAATAGGAAAAAGGGAGAATGAGGTGAAAATAATAGGTTTGGTAAGGCAAAAGTGCAGAAAAATGCAATGTCAAGGAGGGCCTTTTGAAATTCTCCAAATTGTGCTTCGGAAATGCCCATACTGTAATTTCTATATATTTCAAAATTTGTGCATAATATCAAAAATCTGACTTCATATTCTTCATCAGGGGGCAAAATTGAGTGGGAAATGGGTATGACCCTGATTTTAAAGCACCCATAGCGAAAAATGATTTTCGATAATATTTTGAAAACTAGTAGTTGTATGTGTTTTGTCCGCGACGCGTACTCCTCACGGACTAGTGTTGGTTTTTCTTTAAATTTTTGTTTTGGCCTAAGGGCATAGGATTCAAGGCCCCATGCCCATTTACACATGAAACCTCCCATGTTTAGCCATTTTTCAACTCTATATCACTCAAAAACCCTCTCTAAAGCCTCTCCAACACTTTTATCAAAATTCCCATCCAAATTCAAGGATTTCAAGCTTAACTTTGGAACTTAAGGATTCACTTCAAGCTCTGGTTTTCCTTCAAGCCCATCTCAAGAAACTCAAGTTTAAGGTATATGGGTTTCATCCATTGGGTCCTTTAATCCGTGGAGTCCAATCTTCTGTTTTATGAAAATTTGCATGATTTCAAGTTGTTCTACTTATGGGTATCTATTATTATGAAATATGAGCATGAATTATGATGGGATTTTATTAAATATTGTTGATTATGCATGAATATATAATTTAAGCTTATGCTATGAGATGATCTTTGTCTATTGAGACTATGCATGATTTCTATGAAAGCTATGAACTATGATAAACTTGTGAGATGGATTTCATGATACCCAAATTGGGGTTTTTTCACTATGTTGGTGGGTTGATTTTAAATTGATTTACTCATCTTGTTACACTCTTGAATTGCATGATTTTGCACAAGCACTATGCGCCTACCATGTGTTTGATAAAATGCCAAGTCAAGAATTCTCAAGTTATTCATGAGTTATTTCATGATTTTCATGTCAAGTGACTATATGATGATTAAGGGCTTTCAACTATATACTGAATTCATGAAAAGTATTTATGATGTTACAAGTATCAAGTTAACCCTATTTCAAGATTTTTATCTCTTATGAGCCATATATGTTAAAGCAAAAGTTCATGTATGGTTATGATCTACTCTCATGTTTCAAGTTAGGCTCACTATTATAGGTCAAGAATGTTTATGAGCTACTCAAATCATGTTCTTACAAGCTATTCATGTTATGATTAAAGTATGATTATTTCAAATATTCCATAAGATTAGACTTAGCACGGATGAATTGGATGTTGGCATGGACTATATTCAAGGGTCCATAGTCCTTTCCTCAAACTATGAGCCAATATATACTAGGGATCCATTTAGTGCACTTTATCATAAAATCCACCCCGAAATAGGATGGGTTCCCATAAGCGGGGTTACTTCTCGAAATGAAAATGGGCTCCCGTAAGGTGAATTATGGTTTACCTTGACAAGTATACCACCTCTTTACTGATGAGGGGTAATCATCAAGATTCCAAGTTGCAGCTCACTTGGCCTTCTTTTATCGGTTAGGGTCTCTTCCTACAGATGTATTATGTTCTATGCAAGTTGAATTATCACAAACATGTTTTACTTACATCATTGATCATGCATGTCATATTGAGACTACACTTATCTATTGCATATTATTATGCATTTTGACTAAATTGGCTAACGTCTTGTTACACTGCATCCTACATGCTTAGAACATTCAAACGTACTATGCATACTCTATGTCTACATGATATTACAACGTAGGGACCAGAGCACCTCTCGATCATCCTCTACGTGGCTAGTTTGGTACTTCAAAAGATAAGCTTTGGTGAGTCCTCAAGTCTAAGGACACTATATATGCTACTCTTACTATTTGATATTTCTTTATGTTGAGCACTTGATACTATAAGAATGAGCCCAGAAAGTGTCTTGGCCCCCGCTCCATTGCATGTTGGAGGTGTTGCTGGATACTATATTGTACTTATTCTTGAGTTTGACTCCTTAATGATTTAATGATTATCAAAGACTTCCCTTAGTCCTGCTTCCCTTTTTATTATATCTCTTGTTGTTGTTTACTTTGTTTCCGAGACCAAGGTTGTGTGATTAATATGCTAAGAGGCTTATTTGGGTCCCTTCGGGTTCGCATTCACCGTGTCATATTTAGGCCCTAGGCTTGGATCATGACAAACTTGGTATCAGAGCACTAGGTTGTTTATGGTCCTCAAAATCCAATACACCATGTCGATTATAGTGTTATTCATCGTTGTGAAGTTCCCCACCACTATGAATGGGAGGCTATGAGGCATTTTAGGAAATGTTTCACTTTATCATGATCTGTATCATGTTTTAGATGTACGTGTAAAGCTTTTTCCCCATAATGAATGCTCTTTGCTATTCTAGATCATCTCGATTCCAAGTGGGAGACTAAGGAGAGCCCGTACACTCAAGTAGCAACTGGTCCCTCCCACTTCTAGGGTGAGGGATTTCACTAGAATGAACCCGCCGGAGTTCCATGGATCTAAGATGGATGAGGATCCCCAAGAGTTTATAAATAAGTGTACTTATCCATCATAGGGGTCAATTCGGAGGAAAAGGTGGAGTTGGCGGGCTACCAACTCAAAAGGGTGGCTCAAATTTAGTTTACACAATAGAAGTTGGAGAAAGGGAATGATGATGCTCTCCCTTGGGAAGAGTTCAAAGCCATATTCCTCAATCGGTTCTTTCCTATCGAACTATAGGAGGCTACGATGATGGAGTTTATGAACCTTAAGCAAGGTTTCATGAGTGTGAGGAAGTATGCCCTCAAGTTCAATCAACGCTCCAAGTATGCTCCACAATTGGTTGCCGAGCCTAGATCAAGGGTGAATAAATTTGTTTCGGGAATGTTCGACTTGGTAAATGAGGAGTGTCGTACCGCCATGCTAGCAGGTGATATGGATTTGTCCTGCCTCATGACATATGTCGAGCAACTAGAGGGGGAAAAACTTAGAAAAATAAGAAGTGGTGAGTCCAAAAGGGCTCGTTTTGAAACTGGTTTCCAAGGACCTAAAGATGGCTTGTTTCCATAAGCCACAAGTTCCAAGGCCAAAGGTTATCAAATGCTCCTACCAAGAGGTTTGCCAATGATAGAGTGATCAACCCAAGGTTCCATGGTGGTAATGGAGGATTGGAAAAACCTAGATTCCTAAGGTGTGAAAAGAATCATAGTGGTCCATGTTTGAGGAATTGTAATGCTTGCTTTGGTTATGGTGAGATGGGTCACAAGGTTATTGATTGTCCTCATACTCAAAACAAAGGTAGAGATGGTCTTCCACGAGGCCAAGGTGCAAATGTAGGTTAAAAGTGAAGAGGAGCCCAACAAGCGGGTGCTCCAAGGCAAAATAAATTCTATCTTCTTTAAGGGAGAAAAGTGGTGATGAAGTGCCTGATGTCATCACCGGTATGTTAAAGGTTTTTGAATTTTATGTATATGCATTGATAGACCCGGGTGCCACTCTTTCTTTTGTTACTCCTTTTGATTCCAAAAAGCTTCATGTTAGTCCCGAATTATTGTGTGAACCTTATGAAGTGTCTGCCCACATTGGTGAGTCCATTGTTACAAAAAGATTCTATAGAAATTGTCCTGTGTTCATGTTGCATAAAGTCTTGCCTTATGATTTTGTTGAATTAGATATGGTGGATTTTGATTTCATTCTTGGGATGGATTGGTTGCATGCATATTATGCTTCTATTGATCGTAGAACCCATAGGGTTAAATTCCAATTCCCTAATGAGCCCGTCCTAGAGTGGGAAAGTCGTGATTTGGTGTTCATTGGTACATTCATCTCTTGCCTTAAAGACCAAAAGTTGATTTCTAAGGTTGTCTCTATCATCTTGTGGGGGTTAGAGATGTGGAGTCCAAAGTCCCTCCCATTGAGTCAGTTCTGGTGGTTAGTGAGTTTCTTGATGTCTTTCTCGATGAGCTTCACAGTGTTTCTCCTGAAAGGGAAATAGACTTTGGTATACACCTTTTTCCCGATACTTAACCCATTTTCATTCCCCCTTACTGTATGTCTCTGGGGAGTTAAAGGAATTGAAGGAGCAATTGTGGAATTTATTAGAGAAGTGTTTCATAAGCCCTAATAAGTCACATTGGGGTGGACCGGTGTTATTTGTGAAGAAAAATAATGGTTCTCTTAGGATGTGCACTGATTACTGTCAACTTAATAGAGTTACCATAAACAACAAGTACTCTCTAGCAAGGATTGATGACCTTATTTGATCAACTGCAAGGGGCTAGTCACTTTTCTAAGATTGATCGTAGGTTCGGGTATCACCAAGTAAAAGTGAGGGAGATTGACTGTAGTCACTTTGAGTATGTGGTTATGTCCTTTGGGTTGACTAATGCACCAACTATACTCATGGATCTCATGAACAGGGTCTTTAAACCCTATCTTGACTTGTTTATGGTAGTTTTAATTGATGATATCTTGATTTATTCCCATAGTGAGGAAAAACATGTGAATCATTTGAGGGTGGTGTTGCAAATCTTGAGGGAGGAGAGGCTACATGCTAAATATGAAAAATGTGAGTTTTGGTTGAAAGTGGTTACTTTTCTAGGGCATGTGGTGTCAGGTGATGGCATTAAGATAGATCCTAAGAAAATGAAGGTGAATAGAAATTAGCCTAGACCTTTGACTCCATCGGACATTAGAAGTTTCTTAGGTTCGGTGGGGTATTACCAGAGGTTTGTAAATCCTTTGTATTCTATTGCTTCCCCTATGACGAAGTTAAGCCCAAAGAAGGAAATTTTTGTTTGGACCAACGAATGTGAAAAGAGTTTTCAGACCTTGAAAGACAAGCTTGTCTCCGCTCCTATGTTGGCTCTACCAGAAGGGTTGGAAGGATTTGTTGTATATTGTGATTCCTTAAGAATTGGTTTGGGGTGTGTTTTGATGCAAAATGGCAAGGTGATAGCATATACCTCTAGGAAACTTAAGGTGCAGGTGAAGAATTATCCCACCCATGATCTTGAATTGACAGTCGTGGTTTTTGCTCTGAAAATTTGGAATCATTACTTGTATGGGGTTCATGTTAATGTGTTTACCGACCATAAGAGTCTCCAATATGTATTCAACCAAAAATATCTTAACTTGAGACTCCTTAAAGACTATGATATGAGTGTGCATTATCACCCCGGCAAAGTTAATATTGTAGTCGATGCTCTAAGTATAGTGTCCATGGGAAGTCTAGCTCATGTTGAGGATAGTGGCAAGAAGGTGGCAAGAGAGGTTCACCGGTTGGCTAGATTAGGGGTTAGGTTGGATGAAGTTGATAATGGTGTTGTAATGGTTGTTGATGGTTCTAAATCTTCCTTGATTGAGGAGGTAAAGTCAAAACAAAATTTTTATCCGGCATTGTTAGAGTTGAAGGCATTGGTGAAAGATAGTAAAGTAAAGGTTTTCTCTCAAGGGGGAGATGATTCCCTTAGGTACTAAGGTAGATTGTCTGTGCCTAATGTTGATGACTTGAAAGAATTGATCTGGAGGGAGGCCCATAATTCATCCTATTCCATTCACTCCAGTTATACAAAGATGTATAGAGACTTGAGGAAGGTGTATTGGTGGGGTGGTATGAAGAGAGACATTGCCAAGTTCATATCTAGATGTCACAATTGCCAACAAATGAAAGCTGAACATTAAAGGCTTGGTGGCCTAGCCTAAGACATAGAGATTCCTACTTGGAAGTGGGAAGAGATCAACATGGATTTTGTGGTTCAGCTGCCTAAGACTAGAAAACATTTTGACCCTATTTTGGTTGTTGTGGATAGAATGAAAAAGTTGGCTCACTTCTTACTAGTCAAAAGTACCAGTGTTGCCGAAGATTATGCCAAGTTGTTCATTCAGGAGTTGGTTAGATTGCATGGGGTGCGTTTGTCTATTATTTCAGATCGTGATGCTCAATCTACTTCTCACTTTTGGAGGTCCTTCCAAAGAGGTATAGGTACCAAGGTTAATCTTAGCATGGCTTTTCATCCTCAAACGGATGATCAATGTAACGACACCAAAAAGTACCAAAAAAGGTGCCTCAGAATGCCCAAAATTTTAATTTTCTTATATCTCAAAATGTGTTCATTATTTCAAAAATCTGACTTCATATTTGTGATCAGGGGGTCAAAATTAGGTGGGATAGGGTCTAGCCTCGATTTGAAAGCAAAAGAATAGCAATTTCAATTTTCGAAAGTGCAAATTCTAGTAAGGTTTTCGCATTGCCTCCACGACGCGCCAACGGCATGCTCATGAACAATTTGGTCTTCGCTTCCTTTCCATGATGCAGAGAGGTGTATTTTGCCTGGCAATGTTTTCCTATGCGGCCCAACATATTCTAAGGGTTGGGCCCAAGTTTCCCAAACGTGCTTTATCTATACTTAGCCAAATTTCACCCTCTTACTACACTACATATTTCTTAATACTCACTCAAACACTTAGTCACATTTTCACTCCTGAAACTCAAGTCCCAAACCCTCATCCCAAGCTAAGGTTCTCCTTCAAGGTTCTTGTTCAAGCTTCAAGTCTCCATCCCCAATCTTCCCCAAGTTCACCTCCAAGCTAAGGTATGTGGGTTTCTTTCATGGTTTCCTTTCACCCATGATACCTAAGCCTTCTTTTACATAAATTGCATGATTTAAAGTTGATTTAGAAATAGGTCTTGATTATTATGAAATTCACTACACTCTATGCTAAAGCTATGTAAAGTTGTGACTGTTTTGCTTTGTTTTTAGCTCTAAATCTTGGATCTAATGTTGGATTGATGAGGGGTTTTGATGTGAATGTCTTGAGGGTATTTCAAGGTGTTGATTGATGGTTTTACCATAGATTTTCTTGCATGATTTCATCTCTAAATTGCATGGTCTTTTAACCCTATTACACACCCTCAAGGTGTTTGATAAAATGATTGGATGAGGTTTATTGAGGAATTGAAGGTCCAAAACATGAAATATGATATGAATGATGTTATGATGATGAAATGAGCTAATATATATGATTATCCTTAATGAAGTGTTGTACAAGAGCATATGATAAATTCTATATAAAGTGTTGTATTAGACCATACCCGATCCGAGGAGACAAGAGCCCGGGTAACCATGTTGAGGGTTTATACTCATCAACCATGAGAGGGGTTTATACGCTGTCATTGTATTGGTAAGGTATGAATACTATCAAACATGTGAAAGGGTTTATACCACACAACCACTAAGGAGTTTATACTTTGAATAGCTAGCTTGGTCTCTTCTTCACATATGATATCCTATATGGGCATGAATTACTTAAGCATGTTTTACTTAAGCATTGGAAATACATGTCATATTGTTATATTATTTCTATTGCTTAATATTATGCATTTTGATTATGATTGCTACTTATTTTTGCATCGCATCCTACATACTTAGTACATTCAAACATAGAAACACATTTTCTATGCCTACGTGATGTCACCATGTAGGAACCGGTGCCCAAGTTGATCATCCTCCTCCACGTGGTTAGTTCGGTGCAATTTAAGCTAGTTGGTGAGTCCTACACTTTGGGGACCTAGTCTATGCTCTCTTAGTATGTATCAAGACTCTATTTTATGTTCTATTTAACTATAAGGGTGAGTTCGGATACTTTGTCTCATCCTGAACGATCCTATTTGGTCAAATACCTAATCTATGTAGTAGAGGTGTTAGTTGGACATGTTAAGTATCTATAATCTAAGTTTAACTCTTGTCTTTTGACCATGATATTGTACAAGCTTTTCCCTTAGCCCCGTTTTCCCCATTCTTTAATCTTGAATGCTTGATTTATTGCTTTCACGACCAACAATGTGTAATGATGCTTTATGAGGCTTTCTTTGGGTCCCTTCAGATTCCCCTTACGCCTTGTCTCATCTAGTCCCTAGGCTTGGGTCGTGACAAACTTAGTATTAGAGCACTAGGTTGATAGATCCTCGAAGTCCAACACATTGCGTCAGTTAGAGTCTATTCATGGTTGTGAAGTGCGCCATGACTATGATTAGGAGGCTATGAGGCATTTTAGGAAATGTTTAACTTCTTGATGCTTTATGTCGTGCTATAGATTTGTAGTGAGTTTTTCCCCCATAATGATTGTTCTTTGATATATTGTCGTACTATAGAGTTGTAGTGAGTTTTCCCCCCGGATGATTGTTCTTTGCTATGCTAGATCATGCCAAATACTAAAGGAAGACAGGCCTAAACTCTCGAGGAGCAACCTAGTAATGGTGGGCTCCGGGATGCCCTTACTATGCTTACCCAAGTGGTGGCCAACCAAGTCCATGAAGGGCCTAATCCACTCATGCTAATACCCCGGAAGCTAGGGTAAGAGACTTCATGAGGATGAATCCTATAGTTTTCCATGGTTCAAAGGTGGATAAAGATCCATAAGAGTTCATTGATGAGGTCTACAAAATCTGGAATATTATGGGTGTTGGGCCAAATGAATGTCACGACCCAACCCAGGGGCCATGACTAAGTGTCGATTAGGCACCTAACACAACTATTAACTCTAAAGACCAACCTAACCACTGGGAAATCTACCAAAATTTCGGCAGAGTTTCCTCTG
>JAOTQR010078068.1:0-11614 GCA_025774065.1 Solanum ossicruentum
ATATTTTAAACTTTAAAGTGAATATATAGTAAAGATTTGAGAAAGAGAAATAAGGAAGGCTAATATATAATTATATACTAAAAAATATATAAACTTAAAGTTGTAAAATATAAATTGTAGAATGAAGATAATAAAATAATAATATTTTAAAAAAAGGCAAATAGCCTATAAATTTATTACGTTACTAAAAAAGTTATAGTGTTGTACAGATATTAGAAGAAAACCTAATTTACGCAGCCACCTTCTAGGAAGGGTTCTGCTTCAATTAGGCCTTGTTTATTACATATTTACAATTTTCAAACTAATCTTATACCATCTTCAAAATCTTTCCTAAGTTGTTCTAACATTTCTTGTTACATTATTTAGAATCTCAACTTGACCTTGTTCTTTCATGAAATCCATGTTGTCTTCACTTGATTCTGATAAAATATTATCTACGTCGTTTTCAAACTAAGATGACAAAATTGGACGTCCTAAATTTTGCCAGTCTGTATTTATCCAGTCTCTAAATAAAACTGATATTTTCAAGCTGTCTGTTGCTAGTGATTGTCGAAAGTCCCCAAATTGGAATCTTATCACGCTAAAAGTGTCTTCTGAGCCACGATGATGCTTGAATAGCTAGAATATCATAGACTCCCCGTTGAAGTTTGGAAAAGATTTGTCTCGATTCCTCCACCAGTCTAAAAGTTGCGGCTTCCTCTGTGCATCGTTAATACTTTCAGTAGCCTGGTATTCACTAGAATCATTATGATTGTTAGTACTAAGACCAAGATTATATGCTACCAGGTCATCAATATAATTGTCGTATCTACACCACTGTGGGCCGGGTTGCTAAAATTGTACATCATCAAAACTAGAAACACATAAATCATATAATTTTTTGGTCTCTGCTCTAATGTTACTTCTGACATAAAACATACTATGTGCAGGATGTTTTTCGTCGTCTACAATTTATAAATGTCTATATATATTTTCTACCATTCTACAAACACCAATCTCTTTGTAAAATGGGTTAAATAAACATGCAGTAAAATAAATTTGAGAAATTGGAAAAAGATATTTTTTAAATTTTTCAATCATTTTTTTAACAGGTTGTTCAAATTTTGGATTATCTTTAAAGTTAGCAAATTTACAAGAAATAGCATAAATATTTGGTAAAATGGAACTAATAATAGGATAATAAAGACCCAAAATTTTTTTAGTCGCTAAGTGAAAAACTTTTAACAAATCAACTAGTTCTTTAATATTTTTCCTATTATTATCATCAATTCGAAGATCCCAAATCAGCATTATGTGCATTTCAAACCATTTGAAGGGGTCTCCTATACTCATAAGCTACTTAAAGCATTTCATATAAAGAATTTCACCTAGTCACTACCATTTTAGGAATTTTTCTAATAGCCTAACTGCATTCAATACACCTCTTTTCAAATTTCTTTTCGTCTAGCCTTAACCTGACATTTAAAAATAAAATAACATGTTGATTCAACTATAGTACAACAATTATCAAATAAAGAAATACCATCTCTAACAATTAAATTATATACATGTGCAGCACACCTTATACGAAAACCATCTTCATAAAGAGGAGTAAGAATAGGTTGTAAATAATCAACAACATTTTTATTACTAGAAACATTATCTAAAGTTACTCTACTTATTTTACTAGATAAGCCATAAAATTGTAAGACTTCAAGAATAGTTTGAGCAATATAAGAACCGATTTTCTGCATTTCACAAGATTTATAACCTATAATTCCTTTTTGCAAAAATCAATTATCATCAATCCAATTTGCAGTAATTATAAAATAATCATTACCATTTTACACTACGGCCCATATCAGAAGTAATCACTACTCTACAAGTATTATAAGCAAATAAACAATGAAGATAATGTGAATCTCATGCATGATAATCAAAAACAGCCTTTTTATTGTATTTCGTGAAAAACAATGAAACGATGGATTATAAACAACTTGAATATAATTAATAAAACCAGCATTTTCACCAAAACTAAAAGGCAAGCCCGTTACAACAATCATTTCCGCTAGTTCGTCTAGGTCTCATTGTTTATTATAGGGCGATATGTACTAGGACCGGAAACATTAGTCAGGTTTAACTGTGTCTGGACCATATTAGAACCTCCTAGTCCTATGGATTGTTCGGGGAGGGAATATTATGTTTTTGCGCTTCTACATTCAAAAATTCTAACTACAACAAGTCATCAAAAATTCTAACTTACAACAAGTCATCAAATGATTTCTCAATTGACCCATCCCACCCGCCTTTCCCGATGTTTTGTGGTTTAAAACATGTTTATATTTATTACAAATAGCTTTTGTTTTATATTCACTTTGTGTCATAAATTGCAAAACAACTGTATTTTTTTTATATGTTACGGTTTAGGCTACTACATTCATCTGGATGTACAGGGAAGCGAGAGCGAGAGGGGGGAGTGGTAGCAGTATATGGGGATTGCATTTTATCATCATTAAAAATATCTTAATCTTCATTAATTTCAAAATCATCTTCCGGTAAATCTTCACTAAAACCAAATCTTTGTTGCCGAAAGTCATGATTTAATTACGTGTTAGAATCGATATCAAAATAAGTATCATTAACATGTGTAAAATCATTCGTATTTAAAAGAATTGACGGTTGTCTAGTTGATTTAGAAGAACTACCAACTGCTTTTTTACCAGTTAAAGATTTTGCAATTCCACCAAAAAAAGATTTTTTTCCTTGTCCTTTTCCATTGGAATCCATTTTTAATAAAATGATAATCCAAATTTACGAATAATACAAAAATAATTCAAGTAGTAAACTACTAACAAATAACAAACAACAACAATTAAAGAATAAAAATTTATAAGTTGGAACGAATGTACCGAACGTCTGTGTAAAAACAGACATAGAAGCCGAAGTTGATGAAACTTGAAGCTTGAACTTCAAATATGCTCCACCAAAATATTTTCCAACTTGCAAATAGCCAAGCAAATTTTATACACTAACTAATTGACAATAGAAATTTACTAGTTAAAATTTGAGAAAGTAAATAATAAATATTTATATAATTACAATAATAGATAGTAGAATTAGAGATGAAGAATATAATTGAGAATTGAGTTTGAGAATTGAGATTTGAGAGAAAGATTGAGAGAATTTTTTAGAGTGTAAAGATTGAGATAATTTTCGTATGGAAAAATATTTTGATTAAGGGGGTATATCTACGAATAATAAATTAATAAAAAAATAAAAAGTTAAAGAGTCGTTGGAAACAAATGGCTCATTTTCTGCAAAATGTTGATTGTTGACCGTTGGGGTGGGCCCCACTCACCCAACGGTCCAATGAGAAAATTTTAAAAAATTAATTTGAACTAGTAAACCGAACTAGTTCTGGTATACCGGGACCGATAATAACAAGAAAAATCTCCCCCTCCCATTTTGGACCCCTTCACCCTCGGAAGCAACCGATAGCCTACCGGATCGGCACTGTACCAAGACGGAACCAAACCGATATTGGTAGCTATCGATTCTGATGCCATCCTTACATAAAACAAGGGATTTTGCAAGTTCTTAATGCAAAATTTTATAGTTTTTATGTGTTTTTATGTTGCTATTGCAGAAAGATAGGTCGGCATTATTTTGGGAGAAAATTGTAGATTTTGCTGAAGCGCAGGACATACGAGCCATCCTATGAGTCGTAGCCCAAGCTACGAGTCGTAGCCTAAGCTTTGAGTCGTAGGGTGCTCTCGTAGCAAGAAACAGTGAGCAAAATAAGAAATTTGCTAAGTGGAGGTCAGCCATATGAGGCCTCTGTACTAGTCATAGGCCTCACTACAACTCGTAGAGGTGGGGTCATAGCAAGAAATAGAGAGCTAAAAGTTTGGACTAAGAACTAAAGACCTAGATTACGGGAGGAGCATACGATTCGTAGCCCAAACAATGACTCGTAACAGTGGGTCATAACAGTCAAGTCCAAAATACCAAGTGTTGACTACAAGACCCCGATTACAACTCGTAAGCTACCCTACAAGTCGTATCTGTGTGACACACCTGTTGCCAGCTGTTTTTTCTATTTAATTTTAGGGTGAAATTATAAATAGTATAAATACTTAATGATAGGGTTTTGGGAGAAACAACAGACTTGAATATTTTGGGGAGATTCACTTTGAATATTCTCTCTAGAATATTTCTAGGGTTTAGTGTAGATTTCAATTTTTACATTGAAGGCCCACTTTGGGGGTTTGAAAAATCACATTGTATTCATCTTCCATTTATCAAAGCTTATGGTTTCCAACTTGAAGGTGTTTTTGTTCTTCATTGTTTTGGGTAAACTCTCAACTATATCATCCATTTGCATTGTTGTTGATTTTGTCTTAGCCATAAGAAGCTAAGCACCTATAACTTGGGGTTTTGGAAACATGAGTAGTTGACTTGAAATAACCTAGATTTTTTGAATTTCTTTGATTGTGTTTTTGCATGTATTGTTTATTTCCCTTCATTTTGATTGATGTTTGGTGGTGGCCAACACCAAACCCCGCTACTATCACAATCCCTACAAAGGTAGAAGAATAGGAAAAGAGAAGTAGACAACAGGATTCGATTGATGTGTTCTCATCTAATCAATCGAACCTGACCAATGGGAGGTTGACGGGGATAATGGGTAACAGTTAGTTGGCATACCATGGTTTCCAACCAAGCACCATAGTGAAATTCGACCTTCACCTTCACAAGAGGGCTGGAAGATCCTAAGTTATCATCCTGCATGCAAATTCCAAATTAGGGTTATGTTGTATAGGGTAATTGAGTCAACGAATTATGGGGAACATAATTCCCAAGTTGTCCCCCAATTTGAGTTGCTTCCCGCATAATTAGTGTAGTGTTTATTTTTATTTTTGTTCTTGAATCACAAAACCCCCCTTTAGAGATTTTAGTAAGTCGATGCTTAAAATGATTGATAGTAGATCTCTATTGTCAAGCCCAGTATTTCCTATGGATTTGACCCTAACCTCTGGTTAGGTTTATTGCTGACTGTGACTGCTTTGTTATTGGAGCATGAACATAAAAAATTATGGCACCGTTGCTATGGAATACGACTAGGTTCTTGACTTGTTTTCACTATAGTTAGTTCAAGTGTTGATTTCTAGATTATCTTGCATTTTATTTTTATTTTTGTTTTTGTTGTTTGATTTTATTTGCAAGGTGTACTAGGTTGTTTTCTCAACACAAGGAGTCAAGGAAATCTCTTAGCTTCGATCAATTTAGAGATCCATTGACTCTTTAGGAGAATGGCTCAAGTGAATGAAGATATTGCGGTTGAGGAAGAGATGAATGTAAATGATGATGATGTGGGAAAAGAGGAGAATCCACCACCAAGGGACAACAGGCACAACTTCGGGACTTCAACGAAAACGCTTACGGATGGAATCAATATCGCTTGAACCCTATAGCCATGAGTGTTATCGGTGCTATAGTGTTGCCTCCATTATCAGCAGACTCTATATTCATGGTATCGAGTGGATTACTCCAAATTCTTCAAAACTGTGGTTTGTTCACAGGGTTGCCTTCATAGGATCCCCATTGTCACCTCCATAATGTCATCTTTGTCTGTAAAAGTGCCATGGGGACACAAAATCTTTCTCTTGATGCAGTTGATTTGCAGGTGTTCCCATTGTCACTAAATGATAATGTAGTAGTGTGGTTGTCTGAGCTTCCTCCGGTACATAACAAGTTAGGCAGAGCTTCAGAGAGTGTTTTTAGAGAAATATTTCCCAAGATTAAAGAAGCTTGATCTCAAAGAACAAATAAACAATTTTGAGTAATTGGCCGATGACACTATTAGTACCACAAGGGAGAGATTCACCAAATGCTTTAGGATGTTCCCTGATCATAAGGTTGTTGATAATGCCTTGGTTGAGATTTTCTATCGGGCGCTTGGTGAAAATAGTTAAGCTTATGTTGACACAATCCTGGGAGGCATATTTCTTGACCAACCTTTTGCATTGATAGCTGAAAGAATGGAGCAAGTGGTTAAAACAAATAGATCATGGGTCAGAGAGAGAGAGAGGTGCTATGAAGAACTCTTATGCGGTAACCACCAACAATGAGCAAGCAAAAGTCAACGAGGAGATCATGGAGCAACTTGCTCAACTTCACACGAGTATGGACTTAGTCTTAAAGTAAAACCAAGAAAGTGTTCAAGCGGCAACCCACCAACTTCCTAAGGCTCCTATGTATGAAGCTCCATTCTTTGATGAAGATGCTTGCTTCGTAGGTAACCAAGCGACGGGTTTCTGGAACAACCCTTAAGGGTCCAACTTCGACTATTAGAGGTAAGGTTTCGGGAATCAAGATAGGAACTATAATCATGAGGGTTCATATAGAGAAAACCAGGGTGGCTACTATGAAAGGGAGAGAATGTCAGATGCCGAATGGGGTAGAAGAGATGGCTATAGGAATAGTTCTTATGTGCCACCTCACAACCGTGATGTTGAGTCAAGTAACTCTAAGATTGAAGAGATGTTTGATAAATTGTTAAAAAGGGTCAATCACCAAGATGAGACTTTGAAAGGAATGAAATTAGACATTTCAAGCATCAACCAAAAGATAAAGTCTCACTCAGTGGCTATCAAGCCATTAGAACAACAATTTGGGCAAGTTTCTTCACAATTGAACTAACGCCAAAAGGGCACCTTACCAAGCAATATGGTTCAAAATCCAAAGAATGATGGGCATTGCATGGGGGTGATGACTAGGAGTGGTAAAAGCACCATAGATCCCCCTATGCCGGTGGTTGAGGATGAAGCTTGTAAGAAGGGTATTGATGGTGAAGTTGTGGTTGAGGGAGAAGGTTTGGAGAATGTTGGATTGCAAAGAGAAGATGTTAGAGAGCGAGAAAAAGTTAAGAAGATCCGAAAACCTCTGCCCCTTTCCTTCAAAGGCTTAAGAAAAAGGAAGAGGATAACAAATTCAAACACTTCCTCTCGATGTTAAAACAATTGTCCGTCAATATTCCCCTTCTAGAAGCTTTGGAAAAGATTCCCGGGTACGCCAAGTATATGAAGGATTTGATGACAAAGAAGTGCACTTTGAGCCAAGAGCTTTCACAAGACCTCCAATAATGTAGTGCCATCGCGACCAAATGCCTTGTCCAAAAGCGAGAGGATCGTGGTGCATTCACCATTCCTTGCACCATTGGTGACGTAGAATTTGCAAGAGCATTGAGTGACTTAGGAGCAAGTATCAATTTAATGTCTCTTTTCATGTTCAAAAAGCTTGGCCTTGGAACTCCTACTCTGACAAGAATGTGGTTGCTCATGGCAGATCGAACTATCAAAAAGCTAGAACGGATACTTTTTGATGTGCTTGTAAATGTTGATAAGTTCATCTTTCCCACATACTTTGTGATCCTTGATTGTGAGGTTAATTTTGAGGTGCCTATTATATTAGAAGACCATTTCTGGCCATCGGGAGAGCCTTAGTGGATATGAATTTGGGTTATCTTCGGTTTAGGGTCAGTGATGTAGAGCTTGTGTTTGACATCTACTAATCAATGAAGAACCCGGATGAGTGTAAGAGTGAAGTTTGGGCCCTTGAAGATTTTTGATGATAGATGATGACAAAGTCGAGCCACGAAGTTAGACAAGGCGCTTCATGGGAAGCAACCCAAGTATCTTTTATGTTTTTGGATTGTTTTGAGACTGTTTCTTTTGTTTAGATTGTTAGGTAGTAGTTTGATGTTTGTTGAGATGCTTAAAGATATTGCATTAGTTGTATTATTTTGGACATCGGTATATATTGAAGTTTGGTTTTCAGGTATAAGGTCAAAAGCTGAAGAGATGAAGAAAAGTACATTTAGAGCAGCCTCTACGAGCAAGTTTATAAGTCGTAGTGCATACTATGACTCGTAGTCATGCCTCATACAGGGAAACAGTAAGGATTTAAAGTTGGCACACACACTACGAGCCAACCTTACGATTCGTAAGGTCCCTTACAAGTCGTGAGTGGGGTTTGTAGTGCCCAGTTATGAATTTTAATTTTCCAAGTACTAAAGTCTGCCAGACGACCAGGACCTACGAGTCATAGGATGCATTACGACTCGTAGTCAGGGTCTCGTAGCCCCAAACTGCAGTTTTTAAAACGCCGACCTGATTGACTATATTAGGGGTCAAAATGTTTGACCCCAAATTCTCCATTTTCTTACCCTAGCCTGCTCTATTTATTGCCAAGATTTTTCCCCTCACTATTTCGAACACTTTCCCAACCACTCCACGGCACTTTTCGGCAAGTATTTTGGTAAGTATGTGAATTTCTAGGGTTCTCGACTTTCTCCTTGTTTCTCAATACATCTTTGTGGTTTTCGCTCACTTATTTGGTAAGTTTCCTTGATTAAATTTTGGCACACTCCTGGGATGAACTCTTGATGATTGTATGATGATTGTGTGTTGATGATCATAGTGAAGATACCTATGATATAATGACCTTGCATAAGTATGAGAATTAGGGTTAGGTCGTTTGAAATTCCCTAGCATATTTTTTGCTTTTGTGATTACTCTTGTTGGGTAGTTGTAGTGTTTCCTTGTTGATCATATGAGTTTAAAGACTGATTTTAGGGTGATTAATTTTCAAAATTATGTCAGAGTTGAAATTTGGGGATATTGGTGTGTATTCTAATGTGCAAATTTATGTTACCCCTGAATAAAGTTATATTGAACTCTCTTTGAATCTCCTTGGGTCTTATTGTTGTTGATGAGTACGAGTTTAGAGATTGGTTGTTCTTGGGTGTAACTTGAATGTAATTTGATTGTGTTTGATTGTGGGGTAATAGTTGATTGTGTTGACATGATTCGTATCGGGTTTAATTGTGTGTTTGGGATGATGTGCTGCTTTGATGTTGTTTATTTTTGTCAACTAAATGGTTTTTGGTTCTTGTGGGAAGGTTACATGCACCCCAGGCTCCTTTTGTTTTCTTCTACGAGGACCCACTACAAGTCGTAGTGTTCCCTCATATGAGGCAACAGTCACCTGAGGTTCCTTAACACTTACCATACGAGACCTGCTTACGACTGTAGTGCTTACTAAGAATTGTAATAAGGGACTCGTCGGACCTGCCTTGTTCTAAATTGTATTTTGTTTCCTACTACGAGCCCAGGATACGACTCGTAGGTCAACCTATGAGTCATACCTGATCCTCGTATCTGTGATCAGAATGTTATTTCTTTTCAAGCACCTTAGCACTACAAGCCTATTGTACGACTCGTAGAACACCTTATGAGTCGTACCTGTACCCTGTTCCTACAGAGTTGCAACTAGTTCAATGCATTCTAGTTATGTTTTTCTTGATTGATTTTGTTATTCTTTGTTAGTTCTCTTGTGTGAATCCTTGATCAAACATCATGGTGCTCACGATGTATTTTGGGGTTGAATTTTTAGGTTATATGGCTCTCAATGCTAGAAAAGAAGCTATTAAAGCTTTGGGACGACAGTTGAGGGATGACCCATCTGATGACAAGCAATCTCAGGGATCTATGGAAGTCCACAGAGCCTCATAGACCTCGAGGAAAATGTGCCTCAGACTCGAGCTCGCGTTGTACTGGTACCGATGGAAGTTACTAGCCCCTCCCAATCTGAAGAGAAGGGTGATGAAGTCGGGTCTGGCCTCTCACTTAAAGAGTCAGGGTCTATTGAGGCATCTCAAACCCAACCTCAGGAGGCTGATTCTCAGCCTCCGGCAGACCCTACTGCTACTATCATTTCCATAGAACCCAGAAATACTGGATGGTATGTTCCAGGCATGAAGGAAATATATGACAAAGGGTTGGAACCAAAGGGTCAAGGAAAGCATGTTTGACAATTTCATGAGGAGTCAAGACTCAACAATTCCAGATTGAGTAGGGTGCAAGACTTGGTGATAGACATCAACCATCATGGGCTAGGATAGTTGTCACAGAAGTTGGGCAAATATGCCCCATATCTAGTTTGGGAATTTTATGCCACCTACTATGCCACTATCCTCCAAGATCTTCCTAGAGGGAAGAAACCTATAGAGTGTACAAAGTTGTGAGAAGTTCTAGTTCAGGGTGAAATTGTTAATCTTTCAGAGGAGACTATCAGGAGAGTTCAGTTCGGGACTACAGAGTACATCGTTCCACTGCAGATTATGATGATAGAATTTCAAAGATGTGGAAAGCGATGAGCTAGACGAATGTGGAGACGAAGACCGGGTTACTTCTGTGGATAGCTGGCTAGATATACGAGGAAGGAATTGAGCCTACTTAGGTCACAAACCATGCTGAGTAGTTCATGAAATCCCACCTATCATTCCGGGCTAAATTTTGGTTGTCTATTATCCACTGGCGCATCAGGCCACTTTCACGGATAATGTGTTCACCCTTGAGAGGGATGTACTACTAGCCAGCATTTTAGCTGGCTATAATACTAATTGGGCTCGAGTCATGGTCGGGCAGATCCACGAGTCGGGGATTTGTACTCAGACCTCATTACCTTTACCTATATTGATACACCGATTATGTAATAAGGAAGGGGTACGTGTCTCCCTTCACTTAGACCCATATGTAGAGGCTCTACACACCATGGATCCTAGCCTGATTAAGGCTGATGAAAACCCAGTGGCCCTACAGTGAGCTGTTTCTTCTCCTATACCAGGTTCGTTCCCCATTGAGCCACAGACTCAGGAGCAAACCCCAGTCACCACCAGTGCTACTCTAGCTACCTCAGAGCTGCCTCCAGCTATTGAGACCGAGGCGATACCATCCCCCAGAACACCTGCACTAGCACCTTCTACTACACAGGTTGACTCTGCAAACTTTTCTCTTATGTCTGCTTTTACTTTTTAGGCGTTGGTATTCAGGGTAGCAAAGATAGAGTTCCAGTTGATAAGGTTAGCTAGCGAGATCAGACCATGGGTCCGTTAGACAGTCCATTACTCGGAGGAGAGGGCCAAGGCATTCGCTCATGAGATAATACATCAGCGAGTTAGAACAGTGGATGCCAGAGTACATGCCTTTGAGGATCGGATCTAGAAGAGCCTCGAGGATGCTCGACCTGCTGACATGATTGTTCTTACAGAGGAATTGGCCAAGTTAAGGCCGACTTGCTGAGGATGTTAGCGGCCCCGGTACCAGCCTTGGAGGTGGCACCTACAGATTATGTATTTGATTTGTTTGATGACCGCCCATATGACCACAGAAAAGGCCTCTCGAGAGTTACGACCTAATGGTGAGCCAGAAGAGGCTTAGGACTGTTGATAAGGTAGCAACACTAGAGGAGCAGATACCTGATGAGGTGGTATAGGAGTCCTTAGCTCTGGCAGCATTGAGTAGGAACCGAGAGCAGCAGATAGTAAAGGGAGAGAGTAGCTCACATGCAGCTGTAGCCCAGACCACCGAGGAGGAGACGGAGGCCCAGGACCCCGATGACCAGATGGATGCCGGTGCTTGAGCATCATATGTTTGATACTTTTGATCCCAACCTTTGCTTGTTATTTTTGGATACTTTGTTCCTTGTTTTAGACAATATTTTCTCTATGTTTTGTTTTGAATGTTGTCTTTAGTTATGTTTTGGATGTGTTTTTTAACTTGTTAATTTTTGG